>JAOVYX010018682.1:0-19726 GCA_035668315.1 Drosera spatulata
ATTTAACATATAGCGACGGAATCCATCTCTAACAATCAAGAATTAGATTTTAGCGACGGATGCCGTCGCAAAAATAATGCTTTATACAAATGGAATTTTTTCCAAACTTAATAAACATCATTTCAACGACGGCTCCGCCGCTATATATAAAGTAATTTTTTTTCATTTTATTCATTTAGTGCTTCAATTTAAATGTTGTGATTCGTGTGATTTAGCGACGGATGTTGACTTTTCCGTCGCTAATTTTATTCCGTCGCTATTTGTTAATTTTTTTGTAGTGAGCGTTATATCTACTTGTACATGAGCAAAACATTATATGAATAGTTGATTCCCATACGTAGCTTGGTTTGACATTGTTATTGTAATGTCCCAGCCAATCCTCGGTATCCACTCGTCATCGAAAAATCACTTTCCTATCTGAAAATTGGTCCCACAGACAAGCACTTGTTCTTTCAACGTGTTTTGACCTTATTCGTACACAACCTGAAAAACTTGTCGATATGGTCATTGTTGAATCAGATGCTAAGAAATTGATGATAAACATAACAATTTCACCAAAACAATGAGATTGAGACTCAAGGAGAGAAGAGTAAAGGATAACAAGACAGCAGTGTGCAGATGGTCAACGTCAATAGTGTGCAGTCATGCTGAGTTCTACCTCTGAGAGTCAGTCAAGGCAGTAAAGGGAAGACAAGACTCCATAGATCACCAGACCTGGTTAACAAAGTTAAGTGTTTTGTAAAGGGATGCTTAAGTAGTAGAGCTCAGTGCAGGACAAAGGCGAATACGTCATAATGACAGTTTTCACAGGCTGTTTTATTCTTAGGTTATTTTCAAGAGCATTGAAAGTTGGTATTTGACTCTTCATGATAAAAATCGACGACTGAGATTATTTGAAAGGAAAAAAGAGGCAACGGCTAGTAGAAAAACCGTTGTCTATAAATAGATCAAGTGCAGCAAGGTTACAGCTTGTTTTGAATTCTGAAAAAGAGCAAGTGCTGACTATGCTGAAAAAAATCTTTCTAGCTGAACAAGTGTTGCGTCCAAAGTAAACACAGAGGGTCACGTCTACTCGAAGGGAGCACAAAGACTAAAGACTAACTGATAGGTGTAAATCAGGAGAGGTTTAGTAAGTTGCCCAAGAAAGATGCTCAGTAGAAGACTGTACCGTTTGTGTGTACTCTGTAACCTGGTTAAGGGTCAACCAAAAACCCAACACATAGTAGAATATCTCTTAGTTCATCACACTGATGTTTAAGGGAAGAGTGGACGTATACTGTAGAGTTTAATTTGAACTCTATCGTCAGAACCACAATAAACCTGATGCCTTTATCTTTCTTGTATACTTATGGTTTCTTGAGATAGTCAAGTATAACTAAATCTGAGAACGATTGGTTTAAGAAACTGGTGAAGAAGTAACTATTGCACCCTGAAGCTAAAAATCCAGTAGACAGCAAGGCTGAGTTGAACAATCAGCAGAGTTACTGATTTGACTCTGCTGATACATTGTTTCAAGCGAAATAAATCTATTCAACCCCTCCTTCTAGGTTTATTTTCTCTTTTTAGGTCCAAAAATTGGTATTAGAGCCTGTCTCTTTAGGCTTTACAACTTTAAAGAGAAAAAGGTCACTCTTTTGTTTGATTACGTCTGGCAAAGAAGTTACTAACTAGTTTGTGAGAATATCTCAGCTTGGCACGCATGTCAATCTTCCCTTAGGTAATGCCGATAAATTTAGTCACTGGAAAAAGAGGATAAGGATGTACATGGATGCTATTGATAGAAGAATCTTCAAAACCATCATCCAGGGACCCTTCACTTTCATGGAAACTGATCCAAATGATGACAAAATGCTCGTACCAAAGGATGAGAAAGAATACACTGAAAAAGACTGGGATCTTGTCTCCTTCGATAACAAGGTGGTGAACATACTCTATCAATCTCTTGAGCCAAAATTGTTTCAGACAGTCATACATAGCAAGACAACACAAGAAGTGTGGAACGCTCTAATTGTCAGGATGGAAGGAACCTCTGAAATAAGGGAAAATATGGAGAATTTATTGATTCAACAGTATAAAAGAATCCAGATGAGAGAAGGCAAAAATTTCATGAATTTTTATGAGCGCTTCAATGTACTGATCAATGAACTCAATGACCTGGATCATCCCATTGAACAGAAGACTCTGAATATGAAATTCATGAGGTGCTAAAACAACAGCAGTCAGAGAGTCAAGAAACCCGAGTACTGCTACTTTACCAATAGTTTTCGGAGTCTATACACCTACCACTTGGAGATCCTTCAAGTAAAAGAAGATGCAGTTGAAAAGAAAAAGAATCTTGTGCCCAAAGCTACGGAACCCAGAAAGAAGGAAACTACCATAGATTCCAGCACCACTGAATCAGAAGAGGAGCACTCAGACGAGGATTTAGCTCTCCTGGCTAGAAAAACCAAAAGATTCGTGCAAAAGAAGAAAAGAAGAAGTTTTAGAAAAGAACAATAGTCAAAAGACAAAGGAAAGGAGCAAGACTCAACATGTTTCAATTGTGGAAAACCAGGACACTTTGCTGCAGATTACGGAAAACCTCCAAAAGATGAATACAAAAAATGGAAAGGACCAGAGAAGAGGGACTACAAAAGATAGCAGAAAGCCCTAGCAGCAAAACATGGAGTGCCTTAGAAGAGGAAATAGAAACCGTATCAACCATGGAGGCATAGCTGTGCTCAATGGCAAGGAACGAAGATGTAAGGGAGGCAAGGGAGATGATTGACATGATATTTGACTTTCACAACCCTGAATTGTCTATGGATGATCTTAGAGAGGCTATTGCAGAGTTCTCTACTGACTATATTCATCTGAAAGGGATGTTCAGAAACTTTTTAGAAGAATATGAGACAGTAAAGTCAAAACACAGTCACTGTGCTGACAAGATCTCTGAACTAGAAGAGACTAATGCAGACTTTTCCCAGATTTCTAGACAAAAACACCATTCTAGTCCAAGAGAACCAAGCTCTCAAGGAGAAAGTGAACACCTTGGAAAAGGAAAAAGATTCACTTCAATCAAAGATAGACACTTGGAATAGGAAAACAAAGGATCTAAAATGGATTCATTTTACAATAGCAAAAGCGGTAGAGCTGGACTTGGATACAACTCATTTGATGAGAGTGGAAAACTCTCCAGAAAAGAAAAAGGGGAGAGCTCTAAGAAGAACAAACCTCTACCTGCTAAGGACAGACCAACTGTCAGTAGATAGTATAACACAACTTTTCACTCTACTAATGCCAATCTCTCACAGCAGAGAAAAGGCATGAGACAGCAGAGTTCACGCTTTTCTGTCAGCATAAGAGAATATTGGAGACTAACATACTACAAGGACTATCTAGGAATTCCACCATGGAATCCAGACTGGACGCCCTATCACACCACCATTAGAGTACAATGCTATAAGTCCTATGATTACTAGAATAAACCCAGAAGACCACTTGGTTTTGTGTTCCAAAGAAAAACCTGACCTAAGGACCCATAAAGGGGATCAATGTGTATAATGATATATTTACGCAGGAGCATCAGGAGCAAATCTGGTACCTAGACAATGGATGCTCAAGGCACATGACAGAAAACAAAGCTCTGCTGACAAAATATGAAAAGATGGAAGGTCCCCCCGTTATATTTGGAGACAGTAGAGTTGGAAAGAGCAAAGATTATGGAACTCTAGGTAGCGGTTCTTTAATCTTTAGGCATGTTTCCCATGTCAAGGGGCTTAAACATAACCATTTGACCATAAGTCAATTATGTAACAGGAGATTTTGTGTTTCCTTCACCAAGTACATATGTAAGATGAAGGACAGAGACAATAATGAAATTGAGCTGGTAGGAAAAAGAAAAGGTGATGTGTATGTTGTTAACTTTTTCAATTGTACCTCAAAGAAAATCACGTGTTTTTGCACAAAAGATTCAAATGTGGTCAACTGGCTATGGCACAGAAGATGAGCTCATCTAAACTTTGAAACAATGAATGATCTATGCTCTAGGAACATTGTCAAAGGTTTGCCTGAGATCAAGTTTTCCAAGGATGGGCTACGTGGACCATGTCAGCAGGGTAAACAAACTAAGGCAAGCTTCAAAAGTATAGGATCTGCCAAGACCTCTAGACCTTTAGAACTCCTGCACAGGGACCTATTTGAACCAATGTCGACTGAGAGCATAGGTAAAAAGAGACATATGTTAGTTATCATTGATGACTACACTAGGTACACAATAAGAAAGATACCTATGAAATCCTCACCAAGTATCTCAGACAGGTCCAAACTGAGAAGGGTCAAGAAGTTGTGGCAATCAGAAGTGATCATGGGACAGAATTTGATCAATATGATCCGGATCAATACTACTATGATCATGGTATTGTACATAACTTCTCTGCACCTAGAACTTCAAAGCAGAATCGAGTTGCTGAGAGAAAGAACAGAACATTGATAGAAGCAGTTAGAACCATGCTATCAGATGCAAATCTAGCTCTACAGTACTGGGCAGAAGCAATGAATACAACATGCTATGTACAAGATAGATCCTTAATACATGAGATACACAAAAGGACCCCATACAAGCTGTGGAAGGGTAGGATACAAAACTTAGCATACTTCCATGTCTTTGGATGCAAGTCTTTCATCCATAATAACGACAAAAGATATCTAGCAAATTTTGAACTCAAAGCTGATGAAGGAATCTTATTGGGATACTCTACTTAGAGCAAAGCCTACAGGGTGCTAAATAAAAGATTTGATGTGCTTGAGGAAACTATGCATATTACTTTTGAAGAAAAATATTTTGTCCCCAGAATTCCCAATGTCTTTGATGAAGAAATTGTTTACTGTCAAAGCATATGTGAGAATAGAAAATCTCCAGAAAGGGATGATTCAGGACCATCAAAAGAGGTGGCAGCACAACCTGACTCAGCAAAGCATCACGCAGCAGAGGAACAAGAAGATCGAACAGCAGAACTGCACAACCTGAACCTGGATGAAGTGCATAAAAGGAAGCATCACTGGACTGATGATCATCCAACACAAAATATAATTGGAAGTATGAAGGAACCTATGAGAACCAAAGGAGGAATGGCACTGGATTGTTTGTCAGCATGCTTCCTGTCAGAAATTGAACCAAAGAAACCAGAAGCGGACCTAAGATGTCCACACTGGATTAAAGCCATGCAAGAAGAATTGAACGAGTTCAAAAGAAATGAGGTATGAAGACTTCTTCCTAGACCCAAGGATTATCCAGTTGTATGAGTAAAATGGGTGTTAAGAAATAAACAGATAAAAATGGTATTATAATAAGGAATAAAGCCAGGTTAGTCGCTAAAGCTTACTCAGAAGAAGAGGGTATAGATTGTGATGAGACATTTGCACCAGTTGCTAGATTAGAAGCTATAAGAATGTTCCTAGCCTATATAGCTCATAAAAAATTTACGGTTCATCAAATGGATATTAAAAGCGCCTTCTTGAATGATGAGTTATGAGAAGAAGTCTGCGTAGAACAACCAATTGGGTTTGGAGATCATGAACTTGAAGATCATTTTTAAAAGCTGGACAAGGTCTTGTATGTGTTGAAGCAGGCACCAAGAGTGTTGTATCAGACCTTATCAACATGTCTTCTTGAAAATGGGTTTGTAAGAGGCAAAGTAGACACAATCTTATTTCTCAAGAGGAGCAATAAGGATGTGCTTCTGGTGCAGATATACGTGGACGATATCATTTTTGGATCTACTGATAATGCAGTCTGCGATGAATTTGTTGAACTCATGAAATCAAAATTTCAGATGAGCCTTATATGAGAACTCAAGTATTTTCTTGGACTGTAGGTTCAACAGAGATCAAAAGGAATTTGACTAAACCAATCTAAGTACTTAAACAACTTGGTTAAGAAATTTGGTTTAGAAAGTGCCAGTACCATGAGAACACCCATGAGCAACTCTATTAAGTTGGAAAAGGATGAAAAAGGAAAGTCCATAAGTGCCACCTTATACAGAAGGATAATAGGATATCTACTATACCTTTCCGGTCGGGCATGGGAGGTGAGTTCGGATATGGTTTGGGTATAGCATGTATGGTGCTTAAATGTTCTTTGTGTGCGTATGTGCAAGATTTCAATCAGATCCAAAGGAGTCGCATTACTCTCTTGTAAAAAGTATCCTCAGATATCTCAAAGGAACTCCAAACTTAGGGCTGTGATATCCAAGAGATTCCGATCTTTTTCTGATATTGACTTTGCTAGGTGTACAATTGATAAGAAAAGCACCAGAGGCTCATGTCAATTTCTGGGTGCACCAGAGACTCATGTCAATTTCTGGGTGATAGGCTAATCTCCTGGTTCAGTAAGAAGCAAACAACCGTATCAACCTCTACTGCTGAGGCAAAATATATAGCAGTAGGCAGTTGTGTGGCTCAGATTCTCAAGATGAGCTCACAGCTTCTAGATTATGGAATGCACATTGCCTATACACCCATATACTGTGACAACACTTCAGCAATAGCAATAGCAAAAAATCCTGTGTTCCTTTCACGAACAAAGCATAGAGACATCAAGTACCACTTCAACAGGGATTATATTAAGAAGAAGAATGTCACACTGGAATTCATCTCGACAAATAAGCAAGTGGCAAATATCTTCACGAAACCTCCAGATGAGAAGAAGTTCATCCACTTCAAGAGAGAAATGGGATTGATAGATTGTGTATATAACCACTCTGCTGAATAACATAGCAAAGCAAGACAGTACTCAGCTAATGACGCATAAAAGATTCTTTTCCAATGGTTACAATTCTATTATGAGAAACTTATAGCTATTGTAATTTTTACGAATGTCCGTTGTGTTGACTGCCTATAAATATCAACACTTTGACAAATTTTTCACACTTCACCCTTCTTCTCCTCTGAACTGAGATCTCAAGCTCGTATACCATGCTGACAAACCCTAGTTTTCAACATATGTAAGCAAACATCTCTGATTCTTAAATTCTTTACAACTCTTATAGTCTCTTATCTTTGTTTCGCATTTATAATTCAAATTTTTGCTTTACATCATAATTTTTATTCTTAATTTTTAGACTAACAAACGGCAGGAAAGGGGGTGAAGACCTCTTAAATCAAGACTGGAAATGTCTTGCTAATTGATCAGACATATAATTTCTTAGAGGGGATTAAAAAGATCACTTAAATCCTTGTTAATGCTGGTCTGCATGTACTACTTAGAGAATAAATAAGAATCTTGGTCCAAGAGGTATTAAAATTTTGGGATTCCATCAGCATCGGTAAAGATGACGAGAAGATAACCACAGTCATACGGGGTGAAGAAATTTTATGGACTGCCAAGGACTTTGCTGAAGCCCTAAAACTCAAAAATGATGGAATACTACCTGATGAGTTACTAGTAGAGAACACGCAAGAAAGAATGAACAAGATGATGGCATATATCCCGTAGAAGGACAATTGCTCAAAAAGTATTTCCAAGAAAAGTATGAATTCCTTGTCGACGTGCGAAAGAAGTGCCTTCTGGTTATAGAAGGGTCTAAGGATCATAAGAATCAGGAACAACCGTGAGTATTGACAGGTTTGGTTCTTGGAGAAAAACTAAACTGAAGCAAGACAGTATTTGGAATGCTCGTCAAGCGACTTAAGGAAAAGAAAAGCTATGCATTTTGACGAATCATAAGTCTGTTTGTCATGAAGAAGATCAAAGTAAGCTCTAAGGAGGGAATGACAATAAATTCCAACAAAAGAATTGGAACTTCCATAATCAAACTAATGAGAAAAGCACCAGCAGCGTTTGAAAAGAAGGGGACAACAAGCAAGAACACAGCAGAGACAACTACAAAGCCCTCATTTATAAAAGAAACCAATAGACTTCTAACAAAAACGAAGACATTAGAACTTGCTGAGAAAACGATGCGAAAACCCCCCACAGAAGAGACAAAAGAAGGAGGAATCAACTTCAGAAGAGCCCCTTATCTCAGCAGAACAACAACCAGATCAAACAGAAGCCATAGTAGGAGAAATCTCAACGGAAATTAGAAGTGAAGCAACTGCAACCGCGGAAGAGCCTACTACAGATAAACCAATCACCACACCATTAAAGCAACCCTCTACTGAGGAAACCAGGAATCAGGCAGAAAATCACTTCAACCAAGATCAAGAAGTAAACTATTCTCCATCAACTCCTGAGCCAGAAGAATAAGTAGCAGCAGAACATATAGTACAATAGAACAAGGGTCTCAGGAAAGAGAGTTCATAATTCCAGCTCAACCACTACCATCTAGTAACTCAGAGCAGCAATGGAAGGACTTTGGCACTCTTTTCATTGAGAAAGACAAGTAATGTATTCCAAGTATGGCGAGGAAATACCTCTCAGACGTATACTTGTATTAGAGAAATAGACCTAAGAGTGGCAGATTCACCAGCAAAATTCCCAAAAAGGTATTAGGGAAGGGAGAAGACACATCTAAGACATTGGATGAGGAATCCAGCAAGGAGTTTGATCCACTATTTGAACGATATGAAAACTGAGTATCTACACTAGCAGCTTATCACCATACTTCGAACGGAAGAACAGAGGTAAGAGAAGCAGGTTTGATGCAAGATGCAACACCAGTTCTATATGAAGATCTGCTAATGGATCTTCTAAAGAACATGAATGCCACTCTGGTGTCAAGACGAGTCAGGGAAGAACAAATCGAATTGGCAGCTCTGGAGAGTGTTCCAGTAAGCAAGAATGATGATCCACTTATGGTCAAAATGAGAACAGACATGATCCAGCAACTCAAGCACAATATCTCCGTCAGAGGAAGAGTCATTGAGGAACTAACCAACCTCATCAAGAAGGATAATGAAAACATGAAGAATGAGCTAGCTAGAGTACCTCCTCTGTTTTAAACCATGGTCAAAAAAATGCCTAGGATGACAACAGAAGTAGTAGAAACCAAAAAGTGTCATCCACATCTTCTCAATACACTGAAACTAGCTCTGAAGGAATACCGTGCAGTTCAGTAGAGAAATAGACAACAAAGTATCCGGATAGCAGAATACGAGCAAGTCTCAACACCTCTCACCAGAAGAAAAGCCTTGGCCATTAGATAGGAGGAGGAAAGAGTAGGAAAGATAGCAGGGCTCCAAATCCTAGCAAGCATAGCAGAACAGGAAGAACATATACCCACAGTAGAGCCAACAACTTCAACAGCAGAGCTGGCGATCGTTCCCATACCAACAAGTGCTACGATTACCATTCGAGCAACTATCTCTACCGTACCAAGGAAATTGGTTCCAGTGACATCAATCCACCCAGATGACAGTTGATCGAAGTACAAGCGTAAAAGAGCTAAACTACCTAAAGGGAAGTTCCTGTACTAAGAGTAACCATTCCAACAGAAGAGTCTCAGAGACTAGCAGAATATCAACATGACATGATGACTGAGGAAGAGGAAGAAGCAATAGTCAGAGCCCTTATGGAAAGCACAAGAAAACAACTAAGAGCGCAAAGAAGTCCTCACGTAGCAGTGCTTGTCAGATGTTGTAATACCCCAAAATTTTGGTACTAAATATATTATAAAATATAACGTTACTTAAACGTACCAATAATATAACGAATACGTAACGTTAAACATAACGTTATAGCGAAGTAACGCATGTGTTTAACAAACGTACGTATTAAATATAACGTTATAACGTTATATTACACGTATTTGGGCTAATATAATACGATCCCATAAACATTCGAAATTTACAACGAAACAAATGCCACTAAGTTAGAAATAATTTTGCTTATTTGCGGGCATACTTTTCGATAAAATAATAAAGTGAAATATGGATGAAAATAGACTGATAAAAATAAAACGAGGGAGCGAATTCAAAACATTCAAACTCCCTCCACCCTATTTCCTTTTCCTGCACCCAATTCACGCGTGCCGAAAGCATGCTCGCCGCCTTGCCAAGAAATCCCGCGCCATCACTTTACCGTATCATGCTCCATGACCTCGCCAAATCTCCTCTCATGCATCATTCCCTCGCCAGATCACTTCACTCACATCTTCACCCTTCAAACTCCTCCTTGCATCTCCTCATTCTTCCTCTCTGTTTATCCCTGTACTAATGCCATCATCATCAACCATCTTCACCACCTCAGTCACCAACACACCGCCATAAGCACCATAATCATCACCACGAACAACATCAGTAGTGAACGTAGAGATAGACGACAGCGACGACGAGGACAGGAGGCGACAGAGGACAGCGGCAGTGGACGGATCACGACGGAAGGAACGAACACTTTACAGATAACCGAACCCGGCACCACGCCTTATCTTCGTTCATGAGTCCAATGCATTTTATGCACCTCTGGGATCTTATTTGTGATGAAATGGAATCATATAACGCGTGTTATATGCTGTAGATATGATGTATGGAGGATTTTCATAGGTGTTTGATAAAATGCCAGTGTTTCGGGCAAACCAGCACCGTCGTGCCCGCGACGGATATGGTCGCACCCGCGACGGGCTTGGTCGCGACCGACCAAGCGAAATTTTTCTGATTTCTGGAAATTAAGTTGTCGCGCCCGCGACCCCTGTTCCGGCCAGATTTAAGGTCGTGCCCGCGACTGGCTTGGTCGCGACCGACTAAGCGAAATTTTTCTGATTTCTGGAAATTAAGTTGTCGCGCCCGCGACCCCTGTTCCGGCCAGATTTAAATCTAAATGTTAATCTTAAAGCCTAATCGCATGTGATCGATGTATAAACCTTTATGTTTAAGTAGGCATATTAAATATATGTAAACTACATGACACTTTAAGCCACGCCGCAACAGGTGTAATGTCGCATAAATATATACAAGTTTAAATACACAAACTGATTTTTTTAAGCTACAATAACATCAGATTAAATCCGCATAAATACATGCCTGAGTAAGTATTGGAATGGGTAATACGGTCAAAAGAAATACGAACCAATAATGAATGAATAATCCAAAAAAAGCTAAACAGTGTATATACATATCATGGTTTGTCAAGTCATCTGTTATAATATCTTGAGAATGTATGGAGCTTGAGCTCGACTCTGTTATCATTTCTTCGTGTTGAACCTGTGTGAAGAAGGTCGAACGTAACGTTCCTTCTTGAATCTATCGAATGTCATGTGAATGTCTTCGAGACTAGACTCTTGTCAATTTTCTTGAGTCATCGTCGGTTGAACTGAACTAGCCAGGGAGCGTTGGGCAGCCCCTCTCCTCTTAGCATGCATGCAACGGCTTCAACATCGGATATGGCGTGTCCACTGGTTACTCTCTGCAGGGAGGCCTAAATCTATCCCAACGAGGGGCAAATAGAGCGCACTTTATCCACTAATGTGTAAGGCGGCGTACAATCTTGATAGGTACATATCGAATCGACGGATTCTTATAACCCGGTTGACGACTGATATGTCTTGAAATCCGTAACTGTTGAGATTTCTCGAGTCATGGGCCCATAATAGTAACAACGGACACAAGTGACATGAATTCATACAAAATGCACATACGTAATATGGCGTACGTATTTTCTATTAAGTATAAAATTATTTTACTGGTACTCATCGATTCGCCATAGTCGGGAGAGTATCCTTCAAATATGAGACATATACTCTAGGTTACTGAGTTTCATACTCACGGTTTATGTATTCCGTTTGCACGTTACTTACTAGACGATCAGTGAGGGCGTTAGTTGCCTTATGCATTTTGGGAGATATTGTGATGAAACCTGTTGTCATTTTGTACATGTAATAAATGCCATGTACTAATCATGTCATCAAACTATGTAATTAAATAGCTTCCGCACTACTGATGTAAAATGACTTGTAATAGCTAAACAAGTTGAACTGAAGCATCATTGGTATTTTCCTTAACTCTTGATACCTCTAGACCCCTTTGGTTTGGTTAGCTTTTCATGAATCGGCTTCGTGATGGCGTAACACTACATGTCCTATGATGCGGAGCTCGGGGCGTTACAGATGCAAAGTTCAAGATCAGACAACTGAGCAAAGACTTGAGAAGTGGACGCCAGAACCATTACCTCAAAAAAGTTCAGAATAGATGAAGTACTGCTAGTCAAGACACAAGAGGTTATCGGAAAATTTAATCACAAAGCTCTGTACAACATAAGGAAACTTATAGAGGGAAACATATCAGCAGTAGAAGGGAACACCAAGTATGACGATGATAATTATCCAGGATATATCCACAACCATGAAGACGATGATCTAGACAGAATCATAGACGACGCAACCTTGGATGATGTAGATACATAGTCGCAAACCATCAAAGAAGTTACAATACCTTCACTCAGAATTGAAGCACCACCAGCACAATAGTCAATGGATGAGACAAAAGCAGTCACAGAAGCAGAAGAGCTATAATCTAGGGGTAATGGTGGACGAAGCTTATCAACACAGAGAGTCAACTCAAGATATTCACCACAGAATATCCTATCATATTGATCGAGGAGGAACCAGCAAAGCACGGGACTCAACAAGGTCACACAGAATAGTAAATTGATCAGGCTCAAATAGTAGAACCATACATCAGCACAACAGAACTATACATAAGCACAATAGAACTCACCACTTTAGTTCCCTTGCCTGGTCTACCTACAACGGCAATGTCTCAAACTCCACGAATAACCTTGATTCAAACGCTCATGTGGGAGGAGTCCATCTTTCAAAACCTCTCTCCTATTTTGTGTGATATGCCAATTACTACACGTACTCAACAATTTGCTCAAGAACTGGAAAAGGCATTGAAGGATCCCTCCTTAGATAAGACTGTCAGGACTGCCAGAAAGCTTCTGGGTTAATTCAATGAAGTCGATAATCAAATCACTAACTCTTCGACGGAGGAAATACTCATAGCCGTAAGAAATGCACCTTAGGATATTGTAGACACCAGTGAATCTTCTCCTGTAAGGCTTCACAAGAAATTGCAACACCGAGGCTCGCATCCCTATGCTCTAAACTATATGGCAAAAACTATGAGCCTCAACTTGGCAGAGAGACAACACCAAACTTATCAGACTTCCTGCAGGACAGTCCTCTCCAAATCCCAGCACCAGAATCACTATCATCTAAGAAAATCTTGTCTAGAATCTATACCAATTCCACACAACAAGCCCTCTTCAGAAGTCAATTTGATGCTCGTCTTAACCTTCTCACTGTCAAACTTCGCTTGATTTTGGTAATGATACTCAAGAAATCATAAGATACACAACCTACACTCTCAGAGAGGTCGAGAAAAAGCATAAACAAACTCATAGTTAGATCACTCTGCTCGCTTTAGCAAGTCTGGTTTCAGGCAGGGCTACTCAGAAGCTTGAGGCAGCTTAGAAGACTATGGAGATCACAATGGATATAAATCCATAGAAAGCAGACTAAGGATCTCGATATCATCAAAGACAGACTAAAGACTTTTATTGACAAATAGGAGGATGATCGTGCATATCTCAACCAAAGGCTAGACACTATTCTTGAAGAAGTGGAAGAACACACTAAGGATACCTCCGAAATGCTGGACGCCCTTCAAAATGTCCTTGATACTCTACGTGACACAATAGAGTCTCTCCCCTCAACTAGTGATCACAAAAAGAGGGAGAAGGATTCTGAACTAGATGCATCCAGTAAACTTCTCACGCATCATGCACAGGAGGTTTACAAAATTTACGAAGAAGGCAGGATCTATACACCAGATGAGATCATATCCCTGGAGGAGCGAAAATTAACATTTGAAGAAAGGGATAAGTTAAGGAAAGAAAGAGAGAAAGAAGAGAAGGATATCACGCTCACTTCTACAAAGGATCCATCGAACAGAAGCATAGAAGGGAACCAGAACCAAGAGAACATAGCTACAAAGAAGCACATCAGAAGATGGTCATCACCATAGATAGGAAGACAAGAAAAGTAGCAGAAGCAGCAGTTCAGACCCCTCCAGATTTTAGCAGAAAAGAAGGGATAGAGCAAGATCACCCCCAAAAGGATCACAAGAAGGGAAGGTATGGAGGATATAACTACAACAGATGAGAAAGCTGAACAAAATGCCAAAGTAGATAGATAGAAATAACAACAGAATGTCTTCCAATCTAAATCTGATCAACACTCCATCGAGGAAGGAAGGATGTTTTGTTATCACCCATTTAAGGGGAGATTGTTGAATCAGATCATAAGAAATTGATGATAAACATAATATTTGCATCAAAGTAACGAGGTCATGACTCAAGGACAGAAGAGTAAAGGATAACAAGGTAGGAGTGTGCAGATGGTCAACGTCAGCACAGTGCAGTCATGCTGAGTCCTACCTCTGAGAGTCAAACAAGACAGCAAGGTGAAGATAAGACTCCACAGATCAGCAGACCTGGTTAACAAAGCTAAATGTTCTGTAAAAGAAAGCTTAAGTACCAGAGCTCGGTACAGGACAAAGGCGAATACGTCAATGTGATAGTTTTCACAGGTTGTTTTATTCTCAAGTTATTTTCAAGAGCGTTGAAAGTTGGCATTTTACTCTTCTTGATCAAAATCGATGACTGAGATAATTTGAAAGGAAAAAAGAGACAACGGCTAGTAGAAAGAGCATTGTCTATAAATAGATGAAGTCTAGCAAGGTTGCAACTAGTTCTGAATTCTGTAAAAGGGCAAGTGCTATGTCGAAAGTAAACTGGATGGGAGCGGGAGGCATGAGGCTCGTCATTGATATAGAACTGAGGCATAGGACATATGGTTAAGATCAAGAGTGGGAGGCAAGTGTGATGATATTTCCTGTGTAAAGTATCATTGATAAATCAAATAATCATAGTTTTAACTCAAGCGTTATATCTACTTGTACATGAGCAAAACATTATATAAATATTTGATTCCCACACGTAGCTTGGTTTGACATTGTTATTGCAATGCCCCAGTCAATCCTCGGTATCGACTCGTCATCAAAAATCACTTTCCTATCTGAAAATTGGTCCCACATACAAACACTTGTTCTTTCAACTTGTTTTGACCTCATTCGTACACAACTTGAAAAACTTTCCGATATGGTCATTGTTGAATCAGATGATAAGAAATTGATTATGAACATAACAATTTCATCAAAACAGTGAGGCCATGACTCAAGGAGAGAAGAGTAAAGGATTAGAAGACAGCAGTGTGCAGATGGTCAACATCAATAGAGTGTAATCATGCTGAGTTCTACCTCAGAGAGTCAGACAAGGCAGTAAAGGGAAGACAAGACTCCACGGATCAGCAAACCTGGTTAACAAAGCTAAGTGTTCTGTAAAGGGATGCTTAAGTAGCAGAGCTCAGTACAGAACAAGGGCGAATACGTCACAATGACAGTTTTCACAGGCTGTTTTATTCTCAGGTTATTTTCAAGAGCGTTGAAAGTTGGCATTTGATTCTTCCTGATCAAAATCGACGACTGAGATTATTTGAAAGGAAAAAAGAGGCAATGGTCAGTAGAAAAACCATTGTCTATAAATAGATCAAGTGCAGCAAGGTTGCAGCTAGTTCTGAATTCTGAAAAAGAGCAAGTGCTGACTATGCTAAAAAAAATCTTTCTAGCTGAACAAGTGTTGCGTCCAAAGTAAACAAAGAGGCTCACATCTACTCGATGGGAGCACAAAGACTAATGGCTAACTGATAGGAGTAGATCAGGAGAGCTTCAGTAAGCTGCCCAAGAAAGGTGTTCAGTATAAGACTTCACCGTTTGTGTGTACTCTGTAAGCTGCTTAAAGGTCAACCAAAAACCCAACACATAGTGGAATACCTCTTAGTTAATCACACTGATATCTAAGGGAAGAGTAGACGTATACTTTAGAGTTTCATTTGAACTGTCTCGTCATAACCACTATAAACCTGATGTCTTTATCTTTCTTGCATATTTATTGTTTTCTTGACATAGTCAAATTTACTAAATTTAAGAACGATTTGTTTAAGAAGCTAGTGAAGAAGTAACCATTGCACCCTGAAGCTCAAAATCCAATAGACAGCAAGGCTGAGATGAACAATCAGTAGAGTTACTAATTTGACTCTGTTGATACATCGTTTCAAATAAAATAAATCTATTCAACCCCTCCTTCTAGGTTTAGTCACCCATCTCAATATCACTCCACGTCAAGCATGATAAATTGTGCAGTTCTAAAACGATGGGCTATTGAATTAAAAGTGTGCATCTTGTTGGTATAGGCAGTCTCTATCAAACCCTTTAAGACAAACTTTTTGGGGTATTACAGTTCTCATGAAGTGTAGGACCCCAAAGTTTTATCTTGAAGAGTTTGATGAGACTGTCTATGCCGACATGGTGCACCTTTGTTTTTTATATCCCGTTACTTTAAAACTCTGCAGTTAAGCGTGCATGACATAAAGCAATGTTGGGAATGGTGACATCCTGAAAAGTTTCTCAAGGTGTGTACGAGTGAGGGCGAAGCATAATAAAAGGACTAGTGTTGGTCTATTGGGCCATTGTGAAGATGGCCCTGATTTGAGAAAGTGCTTGTGGAGCACGGCACGGGCCATGCGTGGCTGAGCACGGTCGTGCTTGGTGCCAATTAGGGAGTCTCTCGACACAGCCTCCCTTGGTCGTGCCTCATGCGCTTGGCCGTGCGTCCTCGTTACCTTGAGTCCCTAAGCACGACCTGGTATGGTTGTGTTGGAGGAGCATGGGCTGTAGGATGGACCTGACGTGAAGATTTGGCTTTCTTTAGATCTTTTTCTATTATGCTTATAAATATGATCCATGTAATAGAACTTCGTGTAATTCGTTCAATAATAGATTTCCTCAACCACCGTGGGTTTTTCTTCCCCTAAAGGGTTTTCCTGCATAAATTTTGTGTCTTTTCTTTCTTTATTTTCTGATCATTAAGCATATCGATCCTTAACAAGTGGTATCAGAGCCCGAATCGATTAAACACATAAAGTTAGAGAGTGATTTTGCAAACCCTAATCCATTAGATCGAGAAATCGATTGAATGTTGGGTGGACGAGATTGGATAGTTTTAGCGATCATCTTCATAGATCGTCTTCAATGTCAAAGGTCATTCCTTTAGAGCTCTTTGATTAAGGGAGTCGTGACGAGTGAAGGGAAGATTAAGTTTGAGTAATTCGAAAGGTCGAATTTTGCATGTTGTAAAATATTGATGATGGATCTCTACCTATCTTTGGGTAGAGAAAAGAGTAAACCGATGGACATGGACAAGAATAAATGGGAACTGCTTGATCGAAAGGCGTTAGGGGCCATTCCCCTTTCGCTTTTATTGTCCGTGGCATTTAACATCTTCGAAGAGAAGACAACGGAAGGTGTTATGAAAGCGTTGGCGAAGATACATAAGAAACTCTCAGCTACGAACAAGGTATTTCTGATTAAATTCAATATGAAGAAGACAAATAGTAAGCCTATGACAAAGCATTTTAATGACTTCAATACTATGACTAGTCAATTAGAGTCTGTTGGAATGACCTTCGTAGATGAAATACTGGTTTTGGCTATGTTAGCCAGTTTATTTGACAATTAGGATAGCTTAGTGACGTCTAATAGTAAATCATCTAAGAAGGATGGTCCTAAGTTTGAGGACGTTCCTAGCGTACTTCTCAATGAAGAAACCTGGGGGAAGAAAACCTCATCATCAGATGCTATTGATGGTGCTTCAAGTGCTGAAGATAGAGGAAGATCTTCAAAGAAGGGCAAGAACAAAGGCACAGGTTGTTCTAAGTGAAGTGGTTTGAGTGTCTTAAGAGTTGAAGTCACTTGCTCGAACTGTGGAAAGAAGGGTATCGTATTCGGGAATGTCCTATGAAGAAGAGTGAATAGAAAGAAGATAAAGGTTCAATAATTGTTTTTATCGAATCTGAATCATCTGATGATGCTTTAATATTGTCATGCAATGCCAAGTTTAATACTTGGATTTTAGAGTCTGGTGCTTTTTTCATGCTACTTCAAATAAGAAGCTCTTTAGAAATTATGTGCCAAGGAATTTTGTAGAGTATGCCTTGGTGATGACGAGCCTTGCGAGATAGTGGGGAAAGGTGATGTCAGACGGTATTAAGCTTGCAAGATTTTAGACATGTGCCTAAAATCACGAAGAATATGAATTTTGTGTGTCAACTGTCAGATGGATGGGTGGATTATCATGTTTGGTAGTGACCAGATGACGATCAACTAGGGTTCTATGGTTGTTACTCAACGGAAGCGAGCTTGAACTTTATATGTGACAACGTGCAAGAATAGCTTCAGTATGGCTTCTTTAACATCCGATGCTACTCTTTGGCATCAATTGTTGGGGCAGACATGAGTAAGAAAGGAATGAAGATAATCGTCACCAAGAAGAAGCTTGATCGCTTCACAACAATTGACTTGTCGTTTTGTGAATGTTGTGTGTTTGGAAAGCAAAAGAAGGCGAGCTTCTCGAAGGAACCCGTGCTCCAAGGGCTGAGAAATTGGAGATAATTCACACAGATGTTTGGGAATCATCAAAGGTAACTTCTCTTTCTTGTGCAAACTACTATGTTATCTTTATTGATGATTCTACCAGAAACCTATGGGTGTACTTCTTGAAGAACAAGTCTGATGCATTCATTTGTTCAAGAAGTGAAGATGTTTAGTAGAGAATGAGATGGGTCATAAGTTGAAGTGGTTAAATTTAGACAGTGATGGTAAGTGTTGTAGGAGTTCGAAGATTTTTGTATTATGAATGGGATCAGAAGTGTGAAGATTATTCATGGAACTCCTCAACAAAATGGAATTACTGTATGCATGAACATAACTATTACATAGTGAGCTAGTAGAATGAGGCTCAATATGGGCATGTCAAAACAGTTTTGGATTGAAGCTGTGACTGCTGTTGTTTACTAGATCAACGGACAATCGTCAAAGATGATTGGTTGTAGACTATCCTAGGATGCCTAGATAGGAAAGGAGATAAATTTATCATATCTGTGAGTCTTTGGTTGTATCTCCTATGTCCATATTGATGTAGTTGCACGTCTAAGTTGGATGCAAAGTCCAAAATTTACACCTTCTTGGGCTATGGAAAGGATAGCTATGGTTATCATCTATAGAATCATGAGGGTCACAAGGTAATTAGAAGTAAAGAAGTGATCTTTAATGAGAAAGTCTTCCACAAGGATCAATTTGTTGGGAAGAGCAAGAAGATAGTGCATGACTACTTTGATCTTGATGGCTCTTCTAATGATATGGAAGGATATGGGGTGGAGCAAGTGCCAGCACAGGATGCTCCAAGTGAATAGGAGGATTTCAGTCAGAGTGAGAAAGAGTCTTCGTCATCGTCTCTGTCTACTATTGTTGAGCCAACATTAGTGTTTACACCATAGTCATCACCATCATTGTCACCGCCATCATCTCCACCACGTGGTGCGGTTGGACAACCAGTAAGGGATAGAAATGGCCTTGATCGATATTCTCCTTTTGTTAATTATTTGTTATTGACTGATAGTGATTAACCTAGTTGTTATCATGAGGCAATGCAGATAGTGACTAGGTTGAGTAGGAGAAAGCGATGGATGATGAGATGGAGTCGCTTCGCATAAATCAGACTTGGGATTTGATGAGACTTCCAGCTGAGAAGAAGACGATTCAGAATATGTGGATGTACAAGTTAAAGCAAGATCCTGATGGCTCACAGAGATACATGGCCAGATTGGTTGCGAAAGGTTTCCAACCGGGGGGGGGG
>JAOVYX010018683.1:0-19725 GCA_035668315.1 Drosera spatulata
TGGTTCTACTGATCCTTAACCCCTTATTTTCCAACGTCTCCCTCCAAGTCTCAAGTTTTTCATTCACCCCTTCTTTCATATCGTCCATCAAAGCAATATCATCAGCGAAAAGTAAACACCATGGTACTTCATCTTGCATATGCCTAGTGAGATCATTCATTACTAAGACGAAAAGGTATGGGTTCAAAACTGATCCTTGGTGTAAACACACTTTAATAGGAAAAGCAGTCGTTTCACCAACATAGGTTCATACACATGTAGCAGCTTCTTCATACATATCTTTCACAATCTTGATATACCTACTCGTCACTCCCTTCTTTTCTAAAGTTTTCCAAATCACTTCTCTTGGAAAAGAATCATACGACTTTTTCAGGTCGACAAAAACCATATATAAATTCTTCTTCTCTATCCTAAAACATTCCATTACACATCGCAAAAAGTAAATAGCTTTCATGGTTGACCTACCAGGCATGAAACCAAACTGATTCTCAGTTACCCCTGTAGCTTTTCTTAACCTTTTTTCTATCACTTTCTCCCATAACTTCATACTGTGACTCATAAGTTTGATTCTTCTATAATTGGAGCAGTTTTGAACATCTCCTTTGCTTTTGTATATGGGGATCAAAGTATTCCTTCTCCACTCATTAGGCATCTTCTTATCTATCAAAATTCTAGTAAAAAGTTTTATCAACCAATTAACTTCTTCTATCCCAAGACATTTCCAAGGTTCGATCGGGATTTCATCTGGACTCATAGACTTTCTTGAGCTCATCCGCTTTAAAGCCTCCTTAACTTCCTCTGTCCTAATACGACGAAAATAATATCGGTTCATTATCACATCACATTCTCACTTGTTTCATTCAAGGACACTTCCCTTGTGCAATTAAAAAGTTTGTCAAAATACTCTCTCCATCTTTCCTTAATGTCCTCATCAGCCGTAAGAATATGCTCGGCATCGTCCTTAACACACTTTTCCCCCCTTTTTTGTGTTCAATCTTTCATATAATTTCTCATACGATTTATTCTTCGCATCGCTCACAGCATATTTAGCTTTTTTTTTACGCGCCTATACTTCTCTAAATTTTCATCACTATGACATTTAAACAGAGCCTTGTAACATTCTTTCTTATACTTTATCTTATCTTGAATCTCTTTACTCCACCACCACCCCTCTTTATCCAACGGTGGTTGGCCCTTAGATTGTCCTAATGTCTCCTTCGCTACACGTCGGATACAATTAGCCATCGCATCCCACATCTCATATGCACTCCCGTCAAATGTCCATGGACCTTCTCTCAACAATCTCTCTCTAAAAAACTTTTACTCATCTCCTTTTAAGTTCCACCATTTTATCCTTATGAGATTACATTTTGTTTTCTTCTTCTTTTCTATTTGATATAGAAATACATCTGTAACTAACAAACGGTGCTGACTGGTAAAACATTCTCCTGAGATAACCTTACAGTCCTTGCAATCCTTCACGTCTCTTCGTCTCATAAGAAAGTAATCAATCTGAGATTTGTGTAAACCACTCTTAAAGGTTATCAAATGCTCTTCATGTTTTTTAAAGAAGGTAGTCGTAACCATAAAGTCATATGTCACAGCAAAATCCAATATATTTCTTCTTTCTACACTTCTCTCGTCAAAACCAAATCCCCCGTGAATCTCTGAGTAACCATCTTTCTCCTCACCGACATGTCCATTTAGATCCCCACCAATAAAGACTTTTTCTCTCTCAGGGATCGACTATACTACTTCATCCATGTCTCCCAAAACTGAACCTTAACATCTTCTTCAAGACCTACTTGCGGGGCATAAGCAGTTACCACATTAATCACTTCTTTTTCAATCAACACCTTAATAGAAATCATCTTATCTCTCAAACGTTTGATACTAACCACATTTTCTAGTAACTCTTTACGCATAATTATATCAACTCCATTCCTAGTCCGACTTTGATCGCAATACCATAGCTTGAACCTCGTATTTTGAATAAACTTAGCCTTATTTTCAGTCCACTTCGTCTCTTGTAAGCAACTGATATGAATCCTCCTTTTAACCATTATGTTTACTACCTCTATAAAAATTTTCCATTCAAGGTTCCAATGTTACAATTAAACGAACTGTATTTTTCTGGATTAATTTCTTTAATCGCATCCGTCCGTGATGCTGGAACGCTTACTCATTTTTCACTACATCCGGGCGGGGATGTAGCGGTTTTTGCTCATTTTTTTAAGCACTCAGGCCGTGTAATGCGTCGCTGCTGAGGTACGTCCTAAGGAAATTTTCACAAGTCGTATTCATGTTGAGTGATTCAACAGAACTTTTTACGTATTGGCTGTCGACTACCCAACACACAACCCTCACCATTTTATCTGGACTTGGGACCGGCTAGGGACGGAATAAAAATTCTCAACCTAGGTAGGTTTCAGCTATCAATGAAATGCAGATGAAATTCGTAATACAAATTAGATTTACCAGTTTTACCTAGAATGCATCCCAATATTCATGTGATCTTCATCTTCCTAGGAAAAGGAAAAAAACCATGCAAATGAGCTTACACCACTCGTATGCAATTTTGAATTAAGCACAGCAATTAAAGTTTCCGTAAAAAAGTCATGAGATCATCTTCTCCGCTTATGCGCACATAAAAGTACAGACCATCAGCAGTGGCAGCTGGCATACTAGTGCATTGGTTTTTTTCCGGCTCATAGAGTAAAATTTTCCATATTCAGCTTGCTGATGACAATGCTATTATCTCAAAGTTCCAAATAAAATCAGAGCAACACAAATAGTCAATAAGGATAGGACGAGAATTAAAGGGGAGGAGCAAAGCGATTTTAAGAACAACAGCAACCGTAAGCAATCAAGCTTAAGAGTAAGAGCTGTCTTAGACAGCAATACCATATTACCATGGACTAACTAAGCTTAACCTCTATAAATTACCAAGAAATTTCAGACATTGAGAAAATTGACTACTCTGAAGTGATGTCATGAACAAACGGAGAAAAGGAACCAAAACGTGGAAAATGTGTAAGAGCAAAGTGCAGGTTCCTAGGAGAACAAGCTCATGAAGGCACATGATTGCCGCAGCGGACTAGGAAATAGATACAAGAAAAACATCGTAACCTCGAAGCTTCTTTCCTTTGTTTGGTTGTATCATCAAAAGGGTGGCCAACATGTCGCAACCCTTAAGTACAAGCCAGAAAACAACACTTGATAGTAATGGATGCACCCACCAGGCACCATCTATGTTCATTAGTGTTCAATTAATGAAGATGGAAGGGACAAACGATGATCAGTAATGCCCCAGAGCAAAAAGCCTAAATGTTGCAACTTTGCTGTCGTAGTAGTTTCATTGAGAGGAACCTTCATCAAATTTTGATCATTGGAAAATATGACAACAAACATGCAATCGAAACAGACACAGTTAAAGTTAGAAAAAAAACATGACAAATACAAGTTATGTAGAACGAACGACCTCACAGGTTTCTCATGATATCACTGAAACCTCACGCACCGGCGAGTCAGAAGGATCGTTTAAACAGACCCTAATTCCGATCAACCGACACACTCAGGCATTAGGGTTAGATCCCTTAACTCCCAACAGGAGGCTGAGCCACTTGCCATTGGATACATACCACCTAAGTTTGTCTACACACAACACATCAACCTACACGGTTGCACCTGTCATGGACTCATGGACAAGGTTTGGGGAAGACAAGAGACTGTTTTGCACAACAAATTTACTCTTTATCTGTTCTTTACATTCCATGGAACAGTCATTCATTCATCATCTCACCTTTTTGAGAATTTCCCAATGAAACTATGTTTGATTCAACTTTGAGATCTTCAAATCATTCCCCTTCAAAGACAACACAAAAAAATTGCCATTGTGGGCTGAAACGAACCCTAATGCGAATCGTTCATTTGACCATTATATAGTTCGGAAATTGAGTATGAGAGAGCAAACTTACCCATTGAAGCTGAAGTCTGAAACCCTACATCCGGCGTTCGAGTCGCGCTGCATCGAAACCCACGAGCGTTATCAGAAAAACCCCAGAAATCAAAAAGCAGGATTCGATTGGATCTGACGATTAGGGCATGAAAATTGAAAAATTAGCAACATAAACAACGGGAAACCGGCATCATCTTCATCAGGTGTGGGGAAAAGGTGTGTGTGAGATAATGGGATGATTTTTATTTTTATTTTTGAAATTATTCATTGCTGGTTAAGTCATATTATTTTCATCGTACAAATTTTTATTGCATAGTGAGGTAGGGAGTATTCCCATCGACCATGACGATAACACTCGGAGGTGAAGTAGGTCATTTCATGGGCTGTTTTATTAACCTCCGGAGGAACCCACGAGTAACTTACTCCTTTAAAATGCGAGTCAAGCTCAACAAGTAGGATGTCTCCCTGAAGGGTCCTCTCCCGTTCCCGCCTAGCAAGCATCTTCACTGTTGTGGGGCAGTCCGACTCATTGATTACCCGATCCATGCTCAAAGACCTCGCCAGTTCCAATTCACATCTGATGGCCAAGGCTTACCCTTCTGTTGCTGAGAGCGCTAACCTCCAGTTATCTCCCCAGGCCATATGTAACCTCCCCTCATGATCACGAATCATGATCCCAATGCTAAGAAGGCCTTCCAACCGTGTTGCAATATCAACGTTAATCTTCAGTCGTTCCGATGGTGGTAACTTCCATTTAGCGTTGACACGATTCTGCCTCATATTATCTACTACTCCATTACTCGATTTCTCGATTTCACCCTCCGGAATTCATCAACCTTCTCCTTTGCAAGGCAACTGATCATGCGAGCTCCCATCTCCTTCTTTCCATGGACCTTGGAGTTACGATTATACCCGATGCAGCACATGGTAGTTGCCATCTCCGCTGCTTCATTTGGCCTTAATCTATTCATTGTTTCGAACAGCCATCGACGAAAATTCTCTGGTTCCTGCTGTAAAGCTACACCAGCAGAGCAGTTCTGCCATACCTCTGCGTGCTGCATGATCCTAAGACATGGGCCTGTGACTCATCTTCTTTCTCGCACATGGGACAAATTATTTCAATCAGCATTCCCCTTCTTGCTAGATTCGTTCTAGTAGGCAGACAGTCATTTGCCGCACGCCAAAGGAACATCTTCGTTCTCGGATGGATATCAAAACTCCAAAGCTTCTTCCACCCATTTCGATCTCCCTCTGCTGTACTGACTCCATCCAAGCGGATTGTAAAGGCTAATTTATAGTCGCTTTTCACAGTGAAGTCGCCCTTCGTGTTAGGGTGCCAGACGAGACGATCCCTTGTCTTGAAATTCCAACTGGAATCTGAATTATCTCATTGGCAATCGCTGCTGGAAACAGTTGTTGAACTTGCTCTCTATCCCATCCTTGCGCATCACTTCACATAAGGCTGTCCACCGTAGCTCTTAGATCTAACCCATCTATTGGATGTAACAGCCTGAAATAGGGAATTGTAGGTATCCAAGGATCGCCTATTATCTGCACTCGACGACCGTCTCCCAATCTCCAAATGATTCCCCTCCATAGCAGTGACTTCGTGGATAATAAGCTGCGGCAAAGGTAGGAAGGATAAGTACTTGAACAGCTAGTGATTGAGGCTGTTGCATTAAGCGCCAAAGTTGTTTCACCATCAGCGCGTCGTTAAAGCACCCGAACTCTCTGAACACCACCCCTCCATCTGATTTCGCTGCACACATCCGATCCCACATTATCCAGTGAATCTTGTTCTTGTCCAGTGTTGATCCCGATAAGAAGCGCGCACATATCCTATGTAGATCAACCACAGTTCCTTCCGGCAAACGAAAACAGGATAGTATATAAGTCAGGATAGCCTGGAGTATCGCCTTTATCAAAATTTCCTTACCCGCCATGGATACTAGTCGTCCCTCCCACTCTTGCAATGCCTTCCACATCCTGTCCTTCACCCCAGCGAAGATGACCTTTTTTGATCTACCACATGCTAACGGCATCCCAAGATATATCCACTGCTCCCGATGCCCAGGATATCGCTGAAAACTTGTCTAGCTTCATATGATGTATTCGGACTAAAACAAAGCTTTGACTTGTCCCTGTTGATGCATTGTCCAGAGGCGGATTCATAGGCGTGCAGGATTCTCTGGATTTCCCTCGCTTCGCTTTCCAGTGCTTGCCTCAGAATAAGACTATCGTCGGCAAAGAGGAGAAGGTTGACACTGGGGGCCAGAGAACACATTTATGCCATGTAACCTACGCTTTGATCCTGCGTCCTGCCATAGGAACGAGAGTGCTTCAGCACATATAATAAAAAGATAGGGCGAAATCGGGTCTTCTTGGCGGATTCCACGAGATGGAGCAAAAGTTCCAGACGGCCTCCCGTTGATCAAGATAGAATATCTGACCGAGGATATACATCTCATGACATAAGTCTTCCATTTTTCCGAAAACCCCATCTGTGACATAACTCGTTCCACAAACCTCCATTCCATCCCGTCGGAAGCCTTGGCCATGTCCAGTTTTAAGGCGTAGAAACCCTGTTTTCCCTGCCTCTTGTGTCGCAGAAAATGCGTACTCTGATACACAACTATCACATTATCAGTGATGAGACAACCCTTTACAAAAGCGCCTTGGGAGTCTAGATAAGGTGAGGTAGTACCCCTCGCAATCGAGATACAAGTACCTTGGAAATGAGTTTATAGACTTCATTACATAAGCTTATGGGTCTGTATTGTGAGATCTTCTTGGGGAACTTCACTTTGGGGCACAGCATCGCATATGTGAAATTTACCTCACCTAAATCTCATGGTTCCTGCAGAAAATCCAGCACAAACCGAGTAATATCAGCTCCAATCGTATCCCAGTGCTTAATGAAAAACAGAACATTGAGGCCATTCGGACCGCTCCTAGCCATCTGATGGAGGGTCTGTTCCACTTCTTCTACAGAAAACTCCTTATTCAAAACCGCTAGGTTTGTACTTGATAATTTTGATCTCCACCCTGTAAAGCTCATCTCCTCCCCCGTGCCCTCTTGACTGGTAAACAGCTGCTCATAGAATTGTGATAATGGGATGATCTAAAGATGAAACACGAAGAAAAAAAAGGAGAATGGGAGACTCTGTCTGTCAATTGTCAGGTCAGACGTTAGGATAAGTAGCGTTTTATTACTCCCTTAATTCGTCCCATATTATACATTATAACTTTTTATTTGGTTCGTTTTCAAATATAATCAATATAACATATTTAGCAACATCTTCACATAACAAAACATCAAAACAAATCATCACTTGTTATAGTACATCCACAACCTTCTTCCTCCTCCTCTCTCATTCTTTTTTCTAAACCCACTTGCACTTCACTATCATTAATAAAATACTCTTTTTACATCAAATCTCATACAAACTCAACACACACATAAATCCGCGTATCGGATCAAACTGTTCGTTATATTTTGAAAAGAAAGTATTATTAGTTTTCAAATATTCCGTTAGTTTGAGGAAAAACGCAACACATTGATTTGGATATACTTTAATGATTGTGTTGACTATGTTGTAAGTTACCTTTATGTCTTATTTATAGTTTTGTGAGAGAGGAGTGTTATGATAGTTTTGTAGAAAAAAATGAATTAATATGATATAAAATAAAATAGTATGAATGTTATGATAGTTTTGTAGAAAAAAATTACAAATATAAAAATATTATAGTTTTTATGAAACATTCAAATTAAACAAGTCTTGCATTTTTCATGTGACAGGAGAAAGTAGTAAATATGCATTTCAAAAGAGTAATTTCATTTATCATGTGTATTCACCTAAAATCGACAAAAAGGATGGAAAATACATTCGAAAGATGTGTGTAGTAGTATAATTTTTTTGCATTTGATATTGCTATGTAGTAATTCATTGTATTGCATGGTCGATGTCTAGTCTACGTGCAATGCGCACATTATTTCAAGACAATAAACACTATATGGAAAAGAGGTTAAAATAGCCATCAAATATATCAAAAAGAGGCCAAGAATAAAACTTTATTATGCTTGAAGCACATCAATTAATACATGCTTATTATAGAGAGATCAAGATAAGCAACAATCTTAAACAAAATTGTTTCTGTTTATGGGCACTTTGGTCCGCCCTCTTTGGTCTTCATGTTGTTGTAGCAGGGGCACTCTTCCTTGTGTCCGAAAGTCCCGGACGGAACACACAAGCATCGAACACAACAGTAGTTACAGAACTCTAAACATCTGTTCCTGTATTGAGTCGCTGAGCACCTATAGTTGCAAGCAGCGCCACATTCTGCAAAGAAAGTAGTCATACGTTTCACGATATCTGTGGTAACATATAATTCAATATATGATATCGATGAAATATAGAAACTTGCAGGGAAATGTGAAAGACAGGGATTTTACGTTCTTTCTTCAGCGATCCTTCCCCGCCAGCCTGTTCACATTTTCAAGATAACACCATCATGAAATGGCCATATATAGATTCTGATTCTATCACTAATTGGTTTGAACGAAATACGAGTTTATGCTACGATGCCACTTACAGAAGACTGGTGAATTGCGAGTATTGCCACGAGGATGAAGAGGATGAATGCAGAGGTAGATGATGAGTTGAGAGCCATTGACTGATGGTTTTTGATGGTATGATATCCACAAATTGTGTGTTTGATGTCTCTTCGGTCGTGGTGGTATGAACTTCTGACTCCAGATGATGAAAAACAAACAGGGCATCTCCTGTATTTATAGATGGGCAAAGCACCCTCAACGTTGATCAATAGTGATCATGTCATTAATCTTATAGATTGCATTCAATGGATCTACTAATTTAGTAATTAAGCCACAGTGTGATTGCAACGTTTCACTTGAAGTAAAGCCATTAGTATCCACATACCCTGTTCCAATCAGGAAATCAATGAAATACATACTGTATAATTAATTGATTCATCCTCTATAGATACTTCATAGTACACCACAAAGACAATTTAAATAAAAGGAAATGTATTTATGCCTTGCAATCTTCACCAAGCACATATGCATGGTACAACTTCTTTTTTTTTTTGAAAAAAATTTAAACATATATGGAGTTGTATTGATTACTACAGATTTGCAATCAGAGTTTTGACTTGGTTAAGCAACCATAGAGTTACTCTCCAAATATAATTGATCTTTGTGATTGAACATGCATGTCTGTATGCTGCATCAAAAAAAGTTAAGCTCAATAGCAAACAACTCTTCCCTAATCTTGAGGTCAAGGAAAAAATTGCGTACATCATCATGACTGACATAAATATCCTCCACACACCCTGTTGGGTTCTTCATACAAACAAGTATGGATAAAATTGCGTACATCATTATGACTTACATGAATGTCCTTCATACAGCCTATTGGGTTCTTCATACAAACAATTATGGATACTGTTTTTAAAGATTTGAGTGTAAACCTAATAACTGTGAGCCTTGGTCTCATCCTTAAATTCATCCTTCACCTAGGGTTTATAGTCCTAAGCTTAATTTCATTTTAAGTAGGCGCATATTCATCAAATCAAATGAGATGTTTTAACTCAATGTCGCTACAGAGAGTTATGACTTTGAAGGTGAACCAGCATTTTATTTTGAGAATTGCTTTTGACTGAACTTTGATCCAGAGACGTGAACATCGGGCTTAGATCATGTCATGTCCATGATTCTTATGGTTAATGGAATGGCATGCGTTCTTGCAATATGTAAGGAGTACTTGCAAAATGAATCTGCAGAGAAGAGATGGAGTGTAGAGTGAGTCGCCGCACTTTATTCATAACTCATCGATAAATTGGCAAAATGCTAATTTGTTCAGTAATTGAGTTCACGAAACGACGAACAGTTAATGGCGACGCAATTGGTAGTGATTTTGTCATTCATTGTTCTGCCATCGTCAATGTGTGCGTGCAGTGCACAGCATAGTTCAAGACAGGAAAGGGATCAAAAGTGAAAGAAACTATCAAAAATATCAGAAAGAGGCTGCAGAATTATCAAATACTCCACCAAAGAGGCTCATGAACAGACTTTATTATGTTTGAAGCACATCAATTAGTGGATATTTATTACAGAGAACAAGATCTATAAGGGACAATCCTTAACAATATTGTTTCAATCTAAGGGCACTTTGGTCCACCCTTTTTGGTCTTCATACGATCGTAGCAAGGGCACTCTTCCTTGTGTCCATAAGTCCCGGATGGTACGCACAGGCATCGGACACAGCAGTAGTTGCAGAACTCTAAACAACGGTTTCTGTACTGAGTCGCTGAACATCTATAGCTGCAGGCAGCGGGACATTCTGCAAACAAAATACTCGTATGTTATCCGCTATATGTGTGGTAACGTATAATTAATTACATGAATAAGAAACTAGAAGTGAAATGCAAAAGACGAGACTTACGTTCTTTCGTTAGTGATCCTTCTCCGCTGGCCTGTTCATAATTTCAAGATAACACCATCAGAAAAACAGCGTATATACATCCGAATACTTAGCAATTGGTTTGAACGATATAATAGTTACATAGGCTAAGATGCCACTTACAGAAGATTGGTTGATCGCAAGCATTACCACGACAATGAAGATGATGAAAGCAGAGGTAGATGATGAGTTGAGAGCCATTGACTGATGGTTTTTTGATTATATGAGATGCCCTGAAATCGTTTGTATATGTCTTTTGGGTGGTGAACTTACAAGTGCAAGTGATGAAAAACAAACAGTGCCATCTCTTGCATTTATAGATGGACAAACGATTCTGTGTTGGTTCATTGATTTATTGAAATTAATTTTATTAAATCTAATGGATGTACATTTAACCATAAATTCATTGCAATTTTTCAGTCTTTAAATGTTAGAAATTAATTTATCTATACTAATTAATCCATGTAGTATTGCTCTTTTATTTTCAAGAAAAAGCAATTTGAATAGAAATAAAAGTAACTAATCAATGTCATTTAATGTACTCCATCCTATTTTCTACAATAAATACAATGTTAAATGAGTAACGGTTTGTGAAAATAAACTTTAAATATCTAATAGTATTTTATGTATCATGAGACATTAATCGTAAGGCAAATAACGGTTTTCATGCCATTTTAATAAGAACCCATGATGAGATATTTCTTTTTTAATTTTTTTCACAGCGAGTGAGGGTTTCGAACCACGGCGACCGGGGTTTTGTGTTTTCTTCGAAGAATCGTCATTTATCTTGTGCTTTCGTCGTCGTCGGCAACAACCTTCCAGGCACCGCCGATCATATTCGTCGCCGCCGCTTCTTGAAGCGATTGAGTACACAGGTAAATTTCCCTTTCTAGTTCTAAAATTTCTGCAGAAAAACCCTAGCAAAGCCGGCGGCTCACTGAAGCATGCTTGCTTTGGGTAATTGTGTTAGGGTTTTGCTGCATGATTGCATCTTTCGATCTGTGATCACGATTGGGAACTGTTGATTCTATGATTGATGATGTTGATAAAAGAATGTGCGGATTAATGTTGTTAATGTTGTTGCTGATTTTTCAGTTGTGCGTTGAAATGGGGCATGATTGTACGGTGGTTTAATAACTTTAATCTGGGTTTTGTTAAGGATATAAGTAATCACTCCAGCCTGTTCGAATATCGTTGATTTTTGCGTGGAAACCGATAATGGATGCTTCGTTATGAAATCTGTATTTTAACACTCCCTACTCATGTGAACTCTGTTCATAGGCGTTAAGTGCAGATAATTCACTACCCACCTCATCAAGCGTCAATACCGAGTGATGAACAATAGGATTCGAACTGATGACCTTATATCATGTATTCATGTTTGCTTGGATACCATGTCGAGGCATAGGCAATATTTCTAGTTCAGCGTGATGGTAGAAGCAACAACAAAAAAATCAAACCTTTATCCCATCAAGTGGGGTCGGCTAAATATCTTAATTTGTTTGGTCAAAGACTGAAATGTGTTTTTCTATGTGAGTTCATGTTGCCTAATTCTATCCCTTGCCATTGCCTGGTATAATGGTATCCCACAGTTAACTCATATGCAAGTCAGAGCGCCATTCATACAGGAATTTGATGGAGAGGTAGTTTAACTGTTAATATGCGGCAGTTAGGAGATGTGTATTTTATTTTCTGGTTCCTAGACAGTCCAACCTTTCATGATTTAGTTGCTCTGCAGGGATGGTGATTTGGACACATTGACTCAAGCAGCATTTGAGCATGTTCATTAATGCTAAGAGCCCCCATTTGTAAAATGCCTTCATGGTTATAAGAATCCATGATGCTTAACATATTGTCGTCGTTGCATTATTCAATTATTTAGCTAAACTCTGGTTGAAGAGGATTCGCCATTGTAGATTTAAATCATTGGTCAGGTAGGGTTATGACTTATGTAAATGGTTGCCGAGTAAGACTACTGGATTATCATGATTAATTTATCAGGTATGAGTTTTTTTTATTATTATTATTGACACAATGCGTCAATACTGTAGTGTATGTGGTTTTGCTTATCCAACCTGGGAAGGGCGTTTTCCTGAACCTTGCTTAATATTGCAAGGTTGATCTTCTTAATAGGATTGAGTTTACCTGTCAGCTTCAAGGTGACATTGCCATTTACCTTTTCCCTTTCCAGTGCACCTTGTGTTACTTGTGGATGGTCGCATCCTAGGGTTATTCTGATGTCAAGGATGCTGATAATTGTTGGCAAAATATCAACATTTCGTATGATAGTGCTTTTATTCATCTGGATTCTGGATCTCTTTTACATCCTTCTAGATGGTCATGGTCTTTACGTGTTGATTTTTTCAACCAACGACTGTAGACTTCGTAACTCTAGTGATAGAGAACTTATGTAATTTTGGTATAAACTTTGTGTATATATTCTCTCTTCATGAACTTCATTGTCGGGTGGAGGAACTGAAGATTGAGCCTATTCTGGCATAAATTGTGGCCAAATGAAAATCTGTCCATCCTGTTGGCAATATAATTGGTGGTTCTTGTCCTGTTTTTCTGGGTTCCTTGCAGTTTCCATTGCTGTTAAGCTTCCAGTAAGAAATTTGCTCATTGCAGGTGGATTCTGTGATAGCATTTGGGGCTGCATTCGAGGGACGTTGAAGTACGGACTTCATTTTCCCTTGAACCGTACCATTATCATTCTGTTTTCTGCTGTTAGTTCCTTCAATCCATCCATGGCCTCGCTGGATCATGAGATGAATGACTTGAGATCACTACGCATTGATTTTCCAAAGCCTGAGCAGAATGGTGATGCACTTTCTCCTGAAGATGTAGCTTGGGCGGATTCTTGCCTGATCAAAGACTTGGACAGTTCAGATATTGGTTGGGATTCACTGAAGCGTGCATTTTCTGAGATTATCGATCTCCAGTCCTACAGAGATCTTTCATCTGTAGCGGAAAATGGTGCTGATGTGAAAACAACACAAGCTGAAATTCCCTGGTCCATCGGAGATTCGGAAGATTTGCAAGGTGCTCTTCACGATATTGGTCACATGTATGAAGACGTGGAAAGCTCAAATACTTTGACAAACAATGATGCCAATCTTTTTGCTGAAAACCTAGAGCTTCCCATGCATCCAGAAAGCCATTTAGGAAATGCTTTCCGGCCAGATTTCAAAGATGAAATTCCGGCAATCGAGCCCACTGATCCTGACTTTGATCCTGATTTCTCTGTTGTTGATTTGGAGGTTCCGTTTGACGACATTTTCAGGGTCTGGGACCTTGACACTCCCAATGAAGAAGATGAATTGACAGTACAACTGAAGAAGGCTATAGCTGGAAGTGCTTCCTCTACAAGTCATCCGGTTCATGATGTTTTGCCGAAATGGAACGACTTGGCTGATGTGACAGTAGATGATCTTACTGCTGGCCTCGCCGATCTCTCCTTGAGTCAGTTATAGGACCAAGCATTTGATGGAAGAAAGGTTCCTGATAAGTGTTTTCCTGTGGTAGAGTCGACACATTCGAGATGGCTTGGGCTGTTGCATTCTCCTCCCTTATAGGGCACTGTACATTAAGGTCATGATTTAACTGCTGGTTATTTAGGTTTCTATTGGCCTGAGTCAGAGGTGAATTATACCTTCGGAGATATTCATTCGTCGTCAGATTTTGTACTGGACGAGCTGATTCTGATCTGGGATTGCTCAAACTTTTTTCCTGTTTTGACCTTGCGTTTGGCATGATAACAGGGTCATTTCTCTGACGTGTATATGCACACCAATGAATTTGCAGCTTGATGTAGTTGGACAAGCGCAGAGAACTGATCACGATCGTGTAACAGGTATGTAGAGGTTACAAGTTATGATAGTACTTGATTTGGTACAAGATGAGGTTTGTATAAAAGTCCTGTGTTTCAAGCTCTTCCGAGGTGAATTATACCATATTTCTCAGTTGCTCGCTGCCTGTCTACTGTTGCTATAATTCTCGGTTGGGTGAATGTTATTGTCACCCTATGCATAACCCGCTTGATTCCTCATAAAAACATGTGCTCGCCTGCTCTTCGAAAGAATCTTTCTGATGCACTCGTAAACGACAAGCTTATTTGTGGCTTTTGTCGAAATAATTCAACCTGAGGCTAGCAATGAAGATTGCCTCGTCGCCACACAGCTATGACCTGAAAAAATCTGAAGCCCCTGGTGACTACTAGCTCACTCCGAAGCACAAAAGACCAATTAAGGCAGGTTTTGTCGAGCTTGAAACTTGAAAGCCACACATCAGGAATAACGATAGATGTTGATGTGGCATTCGTAGTGGCATGAGATATGAAGAGTCGATGGTGACATGGCGGAATATTAACGGTGGATTAGGCGTCTCGTGGGGCCCGGAGTGCCATTGAACCAATACCATTAGTCTCGATGCAAATAAGACACTACTGGGAAAGTGATGCGCAGACCCTTGCATTGATCGATCAGTCATCGAACCTCAGCACTCACTATTTACTTGATATAGGGGAAAGGGGAACGTTGGTCTCAGAACTTTACTAGAGCTATTCTTTGAAGTTGATTTTTCGGTTTGTCAATGTTTTATGTAGAGCGCACAAGGCTAGATATGGCTATGTCTGTGACCTTTGCTGTAAACACTTGACTATGAACTTGCGCATAACTGACAAGCTTTTCATGTTCAAATATCACCAGTATCTGTTCATAAGTAGTCATGGTTTGAAACTTGTAACGAAACCACCAAGTTCGTGACCAGATATGCTTTTACAGGAAGTTCAGAAACTTGAAAAAATCCCTCGTAAAAGGCTCGAACACATTCGATTCTCAAAATCTTTAACGTCAGTGTAAACTGGAACGCAGTTTTTAACTTTTAAAGTCTCATTTCAACTTCACCAATCCATCAATCACCGTAGCTCGTAATCATAACTCGTTCGAATGAAATGCCAAGTAAGCAAATTATCATCCAAATGGCGACACCTCATTGGCCAAGTCGCCATAGCCTCAAATCACCCATCTTCTTCATCTTCCATGGGAGCCATTTGCATACAAATGGGTACAAATGGGGCAGATGAGGAGCAGAATTGGATGAGAGCGGAGCACAATTCTGTGGAGGAGAGCAGATAAGCTCGCTCACCCGTTTCTCCATTTAACCACAAACACACAAACAAACACTCTCCTCTCCTCTCCTTTCCTCTCCTCTCCTCTTCATTTGCTCCTTGGAGTTTATCCCAAGTTGAATTGAAGCAATGGCCGCAGCATCTCTGCTCAAGACTGCGCCGATCCTCGACAAGACGGACTTGTGGGCAACGAGGGTTCAGCCTGCTCGCCAAAACCTGGTGTCCCTCGTCGGGTTTCGGCGCGGTTCGCGGTCGTCGCTCGTCGTTCGTGCTTCGACTTCCTATGCCGATGAGCTCGTCAAGACCGCGGTATGTTGCCCTTATTGTAAAATTGGACTATCCCATTTGAGTAGTGGCCTCTTGCTTGAGAATTGACTGATTGGATTTTTGGGTCTGTTGCACACGAGTTGTTCGACTTAATGACTCGAGGAAGTTATTCGTTTGATTGTTTGTTTTTCGACGCATGGATAAGTGGTGTTGCTCGAAACACTTTTGTTTTTGCTGCTGAGTGCATGAAGAGGGTACGTGACCAAGTGTGTTAGTGACATCACAGATTCTCGTATCCATCATGAGACGTGGCTCTCAACACTTGTAGCTAGTATTTTCACCTTTTAAGCTATGATAAGGATAATTGGTAAAAGCAGAAAAATAGGCTTTGAATAACTTTCTCATTTAAAGTGTTGCATATATGTAGGAACAATGTGTGATTTTACCTACTAACCATAATACCTTGTGGGAAAGGGACCATCGTTGCTGAATTCCTTACAACGGGAATAATAAGTGTAGCACCTGTAAGGATCTTGGACCTAACTCGAAAGTTCTATCAGCCTATAAGCGGGAGGCAAAGCAGTAGCGCCTCCCGACTGACAGAAACAAACGATTATGAACTTAATATAATTATTTCAAGCTCACAAAGATCGCAGGGCCAAAAAAGTGCAACTGGCTGATGGTTGCGCCAAGTCTAGGACATGGTTGGAGGTTAGTTTATCATACATGGGAAGAACAGTGGGACGGATAAAGGAGGAGGATGGACTATCAGCTAAAATCTATATCTCGCCTTGTTTTTCGTGTTTGTTCTAAGATTGACAATACTTTTGTCGAGGAACCAGTACCGAAACAGTTTGAGGCATAGAACCTTGAGTCTAATATGGCGTTTGATAAAACAACCTTTGCTTCAGATCTCTTATTTTACTTGAGAGTGTGACAAGTGCTTTGATCCATGTCATCTTCTCTCTACGTGAGCTTATCATCTGTTAGATTGAATTGGAAAATAAAAAATGGTTCTCTTTCGAGTATTGACATATATATGCCAATATCCTGGGGATGGCTCTGACTTCTGGCATGTTTTGTGACCCATATTAGAAAACAATTGCATCTCCTGGGCGTGGAATCTTGGCCATGGATGAGTCAAACGCTACCTGTGGGAAGCGCCTTGCCTCAATTGGTCTAGAGAACACTGAGGCAAACCGTCAAGCATACCGTACACTACTTGTGACGGTTCCTGACCTTGGGAAATATGTGTCTGGTGCAATCCTCTTTGAGGAGACCCTCTACCAGTCCACCACTGATGGCAGGAAGATAGTCGATGTGCTTGTGGAGCAGAACATTGTTCCCGGTATCAAGGTTGACAAGGTATGACATTGTGTTTTACGAGCACCCTTGGAAGATTAATTTATTTGGAACTACCAAGTGTTTCTAATTGATGAGTTGAAAATGATCACAGGGTTTGGTTCCACTTCCTGGCTCAAACAATGAATCATGGTGCCAAGGCCTTGACGGCCTTGCTTCCCGTACGGCTGCTTACTATCAGCAGGGTGCCCGCTTTGCTAAGTGGTACAGTCTCTTTGGCCCAAAAGCTTTCACTTTTGCAATTTCCTATAGCTATATAATCGAGTAATGAATGTTGATTCTGGTGAATTAGGCGCACTGTTGTGAGCATTCCCAACGGCCCTTCTGAATTGGCTGTGAATGAAGCAGCTTGGGGTCTTGCTCGCTATGCGGCTGTATCTCAAGTAAGGAAGCCAATCTCCATTTGAAATTTTTACTTTATATCTCGATTCATTCACTTACAGATTTGAAAACAATTGTTATTAAAGCGTTGGCTCCTTGATAATGTAGGACAACGGGCTGGTCCCCATTGTTGAGCCTGAGATCCTGCTCGATGGTGAGCATGGAATCGAAAGGACCTATGAGGTTGCCCAGAAAGTGTGGGCTAAGGTGTTTTATTATCTTGCCGAAAACAATGTCTTGTTCGAGGGCATCCTCCTCAAGCCAAGCATGGTCACCCCTGGAGCTGAGAGCAAGATTAAGGCAACCCCAGAAGAAGTTGCTGATTACACCCTCAAGCTTCTTTACAGGAGAATTCCTCCATCTGTTCCCGGAATCATGGTATGGTTTTTTCTTGAATATGTTGTCGAGTGTCTTAGTCATAGGTCCGATACGAACTTTCTTTTACTGAAGCTGTGTGCGAAATTCCATCCTCATTGGCCTTTGGAGCATTTAGCACTAGGTCATTTGTGTATCTCCAATCAGGACGTTTATGGTTTTGCTCTTTTCCAGTAGCTTGATCATACATATACTTCTTGTCTTGCAGTTTTTGTCTGGTGGGCAGTCTGAGGTTGAGGCGACTCAGAACTTGAATGCCATGAACCAGAAACCTCACCCATGGCACGTTTCTTTCTCATACGCGAGAGCCCTCCAGAACACTTGCTTGAAGACATGGGGAGGAAGACTGGAAAATGTGAAGGCAGCTCAGGAGGCCCTTCTCATCAGGGCCAAGGCCAACTCTCTTGCTCAGCTCGGCAAGTACAGCGGCGAGGGTGAGTCCGAGGAGTCCAAGAAGGGCATGTTTGTCAAGGGCTATGTGTATTAATATCCCTGTTCACGTCTTGTTTCTGTGGACTAAGAATAAGCTGATAATTGAGCTTCAAAAGATGAATCTGATCTGAAGCTGTGAAATGCATTAGAAAATGTATTCTAGTTGATTTGTATTTAATTAGAGAATAAACTATGTCCGTGAGACTATTTAGCTGTGTAATTCCAGTGATTCGAGCTGTTTATCTTTTTACGTTTTCCTCAATTTGAGCGTGAAGCAGTTGTCGCAGTTGAATTTCACATATTAACGATAGCAGATCATGTCACTGAAGCTCCAATGGCAACTCTAAGACTTCGTTAAAGGATGCGTTTCCGGTGGCAATTTCATTTCAGTCAACCGAGTAAGCGACGCAGGGGGAGACATTCATCCTGGTAAATTAAGAATCTCTAACACAATGAAACAAATTGAACTCATTGCCAAAAGGTTCTGTTCACAACAGATTAGGTCTGTACGATCTTGATACGAATGTCTGACTGAAGTCAGGCATCTACATGCCACCTTTGTTTTCAACCGTATGAACACTGAACAGTGGGATAACAGCGATAAGTTACAACATAAAGCATCGATGTCTTTTTAATGAGGGAGAGAGGAAGAGAAGTCGCCCTATAAGGGAAGCAAAGCCGGCATATTGTCGAAACCTCAACTCTTCTTGGTTTCCTTGAAATCTCATTTGCATCTTGAACAGAAGTTGCTGATCATGAAAGACAACAAAACTGAAAGATCTTGGTTTTGGAGACATCAGGTTCTGTCTCCCCTGTACAATTTCCATACGCAGCGTGATCGGAGCAATGTCGGCTGAAACTTATAGCTGAAGATAGTCGATTGCAGGATGCAGCCGGTGAGTCTAACCTGCAGGAACGAAGATCCTAACACTAGGAGAAAGGACTCGTCATGTACATCTGCAGTGACAGTACAAGATGCAATGTGATTCACATAAGATTTTGTTGTCATGCTGTGAGCTCTTTGTGTATAGCAGGTACAGTTTTGAATGAAAACATTGTAGGAAATGCCATCTGACATCTGGCTTAGACCAGAATAGATGTTCTAACTTCTAAGATGGTTACTTAACGCCGGCTTACAGTTCAACAACAAGTATCCAGATTGGCTCGATCACATTTCTTTAATCTAACAAGACTAGTCCAATTCCACGTGTTTTCCTTTTCCCATCAAACACATATTTCCCTGCTCGAGGATTCCTTCGTAGTTAGTATTCATGTTACTATTAATGAAATTAAAGTATGACATAAAATACAACCGCAATAGTTTAACATTGGATCGTGAA
>JAOVYX010018684.1:0-19722 GCA_035668315.1 Drosera spatulata
TGATTGATGGATCGTTAATTACTGCCAGTGTAATGGTTGACGTTAACGATATACGAATAATATTAATTGTAAGGTACTTAGGTTATAATGACGAAGTGTGCTATAAGTGATAAGAATGTGACTAGAATCTAGGATGTACTCAATTAAAGGAAACTGTCAATGAATATATGAATACGATTAACGAATAAAGAATAAGGGTGTATGGTCGCATTGGTAAGGGCGGAGGCCCTTCGGTTATACTTGGTTGCACGGGGGAAGAGTATTGGTACCCCAAGATATGTATGGTCGCATTGGTAAGGGCGAAGGCCCTTCGATTATACTTGGTCACACGGGGGAAGAGTATTGGTACCCCAAGAGATGTATGGTCGCATTGGTAAGGGCGGATGCCCTTCGGTTATATTTGGTCTCACGGGGAAGAGTATTGGTACCCCGAGAGATGTATGGTAGCATTGGTAAGGGCGGAGGCCCTTTGGTTATACTTGGTTGCATGGGGGGAGAGAAATGGTACCCCGGAGGTTTCTAAGGTCGTATGAGAACAAGAGGATGGGAATTAACTAATCCCTTCTTCAGTTGTGAAGTCTAACAGTAATGGTAAATGTCAAAACAATATGGATGTCAGTAATGGGGTCAATATCAACCAAAAAGTTAATAGAATAGTTGAGCGAATGAAATGACAATGAGAGGGAGAAAGGGGTTTTAATATACTGCCAATTGGAACGTGCTATGGCAGGTAACAGAGCTATAGTATGTGACATCCAATCTATGGCAGTACCCGGGGTCTACTGAGCGTATCTTTGCTCACGGGTTTCTTGTTTTCTTCGTGATTGTTGTTGTGCAGGCTCAGATGAGGAGGACGGAGCTTCGGAGTAGTTACTCCAACAGGGACCTCTTCTGTATTATATGTAAAATTTGGATTGTATGTTGTATTCGAGTCCCAAAACTATTATGGATGACTGTAGTAACTGCCTTTTCTTATGCTCTGTAATGTAAACCCTACTATAAACTTGCCTTGCTTTGGACTGTGGTCTGTAGCGGCAGTGACGTCACGTACTTATCATATAGTAATTATCGTGGCGTTACAGATTTAGACTCAAATTAGTATTAACTAACTGATTTCCACTTTGTCTCTTGTTAGCAGTATACTACACAAAAAGTGAATCCACTAGATGAGTTCGGATCACAGTATAACAGAAAGAGTTTTTAGGTTCACTCTTCAACATTTATACACAATCACAATCATATCACACCAAATCTGACAACAGCATGACCCCTCCAGATCCTGCAATCACAATCAATCACAATTGATTGCAAACACAAACTCACAGAGTACGAAGATATGGAGCCATCATCATCTTCGACATGAGTTTCTTGATGAACAGATTCTTGAATTTGCACTTGAGAATTTTCTTTGTTGGAGAAGAAGAGAGAGAGTGAGAACTTGAGAGCTCTTTGATTCTTGTTGAGTATTGCAGAAGTGTTCTAGCACTTGGGTATTTTTCAATTAGAAATTAACTACTGAAACTCTACTGCCATCCTCTTTTTATAAACAAGGCCCATTCACTAGTCGTTGTCTCTTTTGTATTTTGAAATAATCACAACTATCGATTTCCATTGAGAAGTGTCCAAAAGTCAACTTTCAACGCTCCTGAAAACAACAAGAGATTAGTCCAGCCTCTTAAAACTATCACTGTGACGTACGATTTTTATCCTGTACTGAGCTTTGCTATATCACTCTGCTGATCTGGTTGACAAAAGAACAATTAGCCTCCAGTATAGACCATTTTATTATGATCACTTGACTTGGTACATTCTGTGCATCATGAAGCCCACTTTGCTGACTTAGTCTATCCTTCTGACTTGAATCTCCAAACCTATACATTTGCACTCTACTGATTCTCAAACCTGCACTCTATTGACTTACTGATTTCAACTATTAGATCAAAGCCCCACGAAATCGATGATAAGAAAAACAGCTCCTAACAAAACCTAAGACAACAAAGATTGTAACCCAAAGGAGAAGGATATAAATCACTTAGTCAGCAAAGTGCAGATTTGGATATCAATAGAGTACAAACAGACTGGTTGGGTACCTCAGATCAGAAGGATAGACTAAAACAGTAGAGTGTGTGCCACATTGCACAGAATGGATCAAGTAATGTGAGAAAAATAGATGTTCCATTACTGAAGGCTCAATGTTCTTCTCCCAAATGAAGCTGCAGAGTGTAACAGCAGAGCTCAATGTAGGACAAAAATCCTACATCACAGTGATAATTTTCAATAGGCTGGATTAGTTTTAGGTCGTTATCAGGAGCATTTGAAGTTGACTTTGGACACTTCTCGATGGAAATCGATGGCTAGAATTATTTCGAAGTACAAAAAGGGCAACAACTAGTGAATGAGCAGTTTGTCTATAAAAAGAGGATGGCAACAGAGTTTCGACAATTGATTCTGATTGAAAATATACATAAGTGCTAACCTTGCTGTGTTAAAAAAAAGGGATCAAGCTAGCTGAACCAGTGCTGCATCAAATCATTCTCAGAGACTCACAAACACTTGGAGAAGTTGTCCTGATTGGAGGCTAACTAATTTAATGAAGAAATTAGTTAGAGCTTTAGGGAATCACTTTAAGGAAGGTGTCGAATGTATAGATTGCACCACTTGTGTACTCTGTAAAAAGGTTAAGGGTTAACCAAAACCCCTAAATATTGTGAAATACCTCTTAGTTGGTTACTATAACCTCTAAGAGAAGAGTCTACGTTTGCTTTAGAGTTCAATTGAACTCTAGTGTCATAACCACTATAAATCTTGTGTGTATTTATATTTCTCGTACTTAGCCTATTCAACCTCCCCCTCCCCCCTATAAGCCTATTTTAGCTTTCTAAGACTAACAATCGGTATCGGAGTCTATCTCTTTAAGCTTAATAGCTGTGAAGAGAAAAGGTCACTTGTTTGACTATACTTGTCCTTGATTTTGTTGGCAAAGAAGTTACTAATAGTCTTGTGAGATGAACTCAACTTGGTACTTATGTCATCCATTATGCACGGCTAACAAATTCAGCCACTGAAAAGAGAGGATCAGAATGCATATGGATGCCATAGACAGAAGAATTTTCAGAAAAATTAGTGATGACATAGCCCAAGAACGACAAGAAGCTTGTTCTAAAGAAAGAAAAGGATTTTACTGAGAAAGAGTGGGAGCTCGTCTCATTCGACAACAAAGCTATGAACACACTCTATCAACCTCTAGAGCCTAAGCTGTTCGAATCTATAACCCACTGCAAAACAGCTCAGGAAGTTTGGAATGCATTAGTGGTTCGAATGGAAGGAACCTCTGAGATAAAAGAGAACATGGAGAATGTCCTGATTCAACAGTATGAAAGAATTTAAATGAAGAGGGCAAAAATCTGACATATTTCTACGAAAGATTCAACGTGCTGATTAATGAACTCAATGATCTGGATCATCCTATTAAACAAAAGGTTCTCAACCGAAGTTCATGAGATGTCTCACACCAAAGTGAGATGCAAAGACAATTGCCATCAGGGAGCGAAAGAATCTCAACATAACTAATCTGCCAACCCTCTTTGGAGTACTGTACATCGAACAACTGGAGATCTTACAGAGAAGAGAGAAAGCAGTAAAGAAGAAAAAGAATCTTGCTTTGAAGGCAGCAAAACCCAAAAGGAAAGAAATAGCAGTAGAGTTCAGCTCTACAAAATTATAAGAAGAAAACTCTGATGAGGATATGGCTCTACTGGGCAGGAAGTTTAAGAGATTTCTCCGAAACAAGAAGAAGAGAAGTTTTAGGAAAGAACAACAATCAAAAGATAAAGGGAAAGAATAAGATTCAACTTGCTTCAACTGTGACTAGGTAGGACACTTTGTTACAGACTGTAGAAAACCTCCAAAAGATGAATACAGGAGAAAGAAAGCTCCAAAAAAGAAAGAGTGCAAAAAGCAACAGAAGGCCCTGGCTGTAAAAATACGGAGTGACTCTGAGGAGAAAACTGAAACTGCATCGACCATGGAAGCTCAAGTGTATCTTATGGCAAGGAGTGAGGATGCAAGGGAAGCAAAAAAGAAGATCGACATGGTATTTGATTTTCACAACCCTGATATGCCATTAGAGGACCTTAGGAAAGCACTTGTAGAGATCTCTGCTGATTATATTCATCTAAAAGGGATGTTCAGAGACCTATCAGAAGAGTGTGAGGCAACAAAGGAAAGGCACAATCACCATACTGATAGGATCTCAGAGATAGAAGAGTCAGCTATGACTTTTCTAGTTTTCTAGACAAAAATGCCATTCTGGTCCAAGAGAATCAAGTTCTCAAGGACAGAATAAACCTTCTTGAAAAGGAGAAGGCATCTCTTCAGTCCAAAATAGATACCTGGAATGGTAAGATAGAAGAGTTAAAACGAATTCACCTCATGCATGATAGAAAAGAAAGAGCTGGACTTGGATATAGCTCACCTGATGAAGGTGACAAGCCTTCGAAGACTGAGTCAGGAGAATCATCTAAGAAGAGAAAACTAACTAAAACTGAGAAAGTAAAATATGTCAAAATCAGACCAACTGTTAAAAGACAGCAAGACAAATCTCCTTACTCTGTAATGTTTATCACTCACAAAAGAGTGAAAGTAGGAGACAACAAAGCCAATACTCTGCTATCGGCAAAAGGGACTATTGGAGACCAACCTTTTATAGGGACTATCCAGGAATCCCACCATGGAACCCTTATTAGATGCCCTACTACACTATTGTGAGAGTACAGTGCTATAAATGTAGAAAGTTTGGTCATATGTTCTATGATTGTTAGAACAAACCCAAGAGGATAACTTGGGTTTGGCTTCCAAAAAAACCTAACCAAAGGACCCATAAAAGGGAACCAATGTACAGAATGATCTATCTTGTAGGAGCATCAAGGATAAATTTGGTACCTGGATAGTGGATGCTCAAGACATATGACTGGAAAGAAAACTCTGCTGATCGAATAAAAAAGGGTGGATGGTCCCTCTGTTATCTTTGGAAATAGTAGAGCAGAAAAGACCAAAGATAATTATAATACCTTAAAAATTTCGTGATAAATTATTATCTCAGAAAATAGCAAAAACAGTATATTATTGAACGTCATAATTTTTTCGACGGGGATATAAAATTTGTTTGTTAAAATCATGATGAAAATATGCTAATTACGGGTAAATTAAACCTCGTCATACAAATATGTGGTTTATTTTTCAAATCCCCATTTTCTCTCTTTTCCCTCCACTTCTCCTAATTCCTCCACTTCCTTCTTCCATTCTCCCGCACACTTTATTCACCTTATTCACCACTTCATCATCATTCCTTCTCATCATCTATTTCTCATTAATCTCTTCTCATCTTCTCCTCCCACCATTCTCTCATGAAAACTTAAAGACAAGCACGGAGAAGAAGACACAATAACCATGGAGAGAAGCAAGTGGGCCAAAACTCGGCCTCATCATCAAAAACTTCGCAAGGTTCAAGCCGTTATTCGTTAGAGCTCATCGTAGCCATTGATGATCATGGTAACTGAAGGTTAGCATCACTTGTTTGACCTTGTCTCAATATAGACATGGTATCATAAGAACTTGTATGAACGAAAAACATGAAGAAACCATAAATGAAGAAAAATTAGTTTTTGAGATTCTAGAGAGCATAATATATGAGATTAGAAATTTTGTATAAAATCATAGCCTCTGAGATAAAATTGAATTTTAATACATGTTAAAGCCTCATATGTTTAGTTTATAATGAAATTAATAGATTATGATTTAGAGTTGTGAATCTCAAGATATAAATCAAAACCTGTACATATTTCAATCAATAAAAAACTAGTTACAGAACTGACTTTGTGGCTTAATCTGAAATTATAAAAAAAGAGTTAGAAAATGAACCTTATATCAATGGAAATATCTTGAAGTCTAGTTTCCAGAACAGTTTAAAAATCCAGATTTAGAGTTGTATGTAAGGAGTTATGAGTTGATTAATGAAGAAAGGTCAAAATGACTTATCTAGCAAAATATATAAAATTGAATGAATAAACTGTTATTATTGGTAAGCTTTCATGATATAAACTTTAATTCAATGGACAGATTATGAAGTCTAGTTTATGTAGAATTTAACGAAATAATTTTTGAAGGTGTATACGCGAAGTTATAGATTTTAAACGCGTTGAAGGGTCATGTTGGGCAGTAAGCCATTTTCTAGATTATGAAGCAACACGGGCCGTGTTGTATCAACAGGGGACGTGTCATTATGGGCAGTAAGTCATTTTTCAATTTGTGAGAGAATACAGATCGTGTCACTATGGACAGCAATTCCCCATGTTGTTCAATGCTCAACTCCATAACGTGAACATCATGCACAAGAGTGTGTCTTAATACGCATATCCTATTATATTATAGGACTCGAAGACGCTGCTCATTGTTACTTAAGGATAAGGTTGAACGTGTGCACACGAAGAACTGTGATAAAATGTAACATTTAGATTTATTGTATGTGGCGATGCGTGTTATTATACCGTGAGTATAATAGTATGCATTGGAATCTTTGGACATAGTCACTAAATGTGACTGACATAAAATACTGATTGCAACTGCTATGTGCTATGTGCTAAATACTGAGTGGTGTAGAGTGTTATTATATGGTGTGTGTTATATCTTGTTTGCTGGTATAATGAGGGTGAATGTGTGAAAGAAGTGTAAATCCATAATTGATGAGATAACTCCATGGTATAAAACACAAAGAGTGTTGTATCTGTCGCATGTGTTATACAGTGACTTGGTGGTGATATTTTTTCATCGACCTTTTGGTATGAGGTATCTTACTGCAGGAGACCCTGGGCTCCGGTTTGGCTGATCCCCTTTCGCGGATGTCCCTTTTGTTAAAACTGAATAAAGCTTATCTATGAAATTGAATAAGTCTCGTCAAGGGCACAATTATAACATTGAGGGTATCTATTGTCTGTCATCTCTGTGTGATTGGCATGATGGTAAGTATAACAAAGTTTTGAGTGAACTGTTGAGTGCAGCAGTGCGTGAGACTTGAACTAGGGATCTGTCATGTCACAGTGTCATTGTCTCAATTTGCTTGATATAGAGGTCTTGACTGTCATTACCATAAAGGATATGATGGTAGTAAATGACGTCGATAATGTCTGGAGTGTCGATGGACGCATGGTTTCGAGCGTTGTTACGTGGTGTTAAGTGTGCTGATGTGACTAGAGTGAATCATTGGTATGCTTGTGATGCTAATTTTGAATGTCAGATTGCCATGATAATTTCAGAGTGCTAGAACAAAGTATCTAACTTATCGTTTTTCTTTTCTTTTCCTATCTTTTTCTCTCGTGTAACACCTGATAAGGGGGCCGACACGTTATTGAGCTGTTATAGCTCACGGTTATTATTTTTCTGTGTCTTTCTTCTTCTCTTTATTACTGGAGCAAGACTTGAAGGACAAGTATGACCTAAGATTTGATGCTAGATGTAGCTTATGTGTGAAAGGTATTCTGATCTTAGAAAGAGATGTATTCCCACGGTAAAGGTGATATTTTGAGTAAAGATTGAGTGCAATAAAAGTTTCTAGACTAATGATGTATGAGTGAACTTAGCTTAATTCTTATGAGTAAGCTAGAAAGTATAGTTTTTGCCTATTTGAGGCCTTGGGCCCAGCGGCAGTGACGTCATATGAATCATTAATAAGTAATGAAAAGTCGGGACGTTACAGTAATGGAACTTTAGGTACTGGTTTTCTAAACTTTAGGCATGTAGCGTATGTCAAAGGGCTTAAACATAATTTTTTGTCCATAAGTGAATTGTGTGACAAAGAATCATGTGTATCCTTCACCAAGGACACTTGTGAGGTGAATGACAGAGAGAATGATGAAATCAAACTGGAATGGGAAGAAAAAAAAAAGGAGATGTGCATGTACAATGTTGTAGATCGTGAAATAGCGGCTAGCTTAGTTCGATGGTACAAGCATTAATGACATATCCTACATGCAAGAAGGGCTATTCCTTAAGACATGGCACCTTGTTTTACAAGATTAGATTGTGTTACCCAAGAAGTCAGTTCTTATTTTGAAATGCTTGGTGGAGTTTCATAATACTCCATTTGTCGATCATTCTGGGTATTTACGTACATATAAGAGATTGTCTACTATTTTTTATTGGGAGGGAATGAAGAAGGGAATACAAAAATTTGTTGCAAGTTGTGAAACTTGTCAACCAGGCACTCTCACCTGTGGGAATGCTACAGCCATTGCAAATTTCAGCTGCTGTTTGGGAAGATATATCCTTGGACTTTGTCGGGGGCTTACCAAAGGCACTAGGGATGGACACTATCTTAGTCATGGTTGATAGACTCACAAAGTATGTGCATTTCTTGGCCCTTTCACACCCGCACATAGCCAAACAAGTAGCGGAGTTGTTTTCCAAGGAGATAGTCAAGCTGCATGGGTACCCTCGCTCAATCGTTTCTGACCGTGATCGCCTTTTCGAAAGAAATTTCTGGACTGAGTTATTCAAGGATACTGACACTGGTTGAAGTTGATCTCTTTGTATCATACGCAAACTGATGGGCAAACAGAGGTTGTCAAACGTTGCCTTGAAGCTTATTTGCAATGTCATTGAGTAACAACTTGAAGAAGTGGCCACGATGGCTTCCATGGGCAGAATACTGGTTCAATACCACCTTCCAGAGCTCAACTGGAATGACACATTTTAGAGCAGTGTATAGACGTGATCTTCCTCAGCTATTATGTCTAACTAATGAGCCCTCTGTTGTTGACGCAGTGAATCAACATTTGATACAAAGGAACTCTATTTTAGATGAACTCAAAGACAACCTCACTATAGCACAACATCGCATGAAGCAGCAAGCGGACTCAAAAAGAAGAGAGGTGAAATTTTCAGGTTGGGGAGCAGGTCCTCTTGAAACTTCAGCCTTATCATTTTAGGTCACTAGCAAAGAGGCCAAATGAGAAGCTAAGACCTCATTTTTATGGCCCTTTTACTGTGTTAGAGAAAATTGGAGAAGTTGCTTATCATTTGGAGCTCCCGCAAGATGCTAAAATTTATTCTATTTTTCATGTTTCTTAACTATAATGGTGGATTGGCTATTTTGGTCAACCTCAGCCCCTTCCTCCATGTTTGAATTATGTTATGGAACTTGAGTTGAGTCCAGAGCAAGTTAAAGAGCGCCGTGTCTTGGATGATGGCTCAATTCAGTGTTTGGTTAAGTGACAACACCTGCTAGATTATGATAGTACCTGGGAATTAGCTTCTGTCATGCAGGAACAATTTGCTCATTTCATCCTTGAGGACAAGGGTGATATTGATGGGGGGACAAATGTCAGACCTCCAATTGTTAAGGTGTATATGCGTAAAAAATAAGAATGGGAAGGACAGGAGACTTTATGTGCTGGAGTCAGTTGAGAGAAACAGTTATAGAGTTAGAAAGTAGGTCGTTCTCTGGGTTTTAAATAGAAACAAGAACTGTATGGGAAAGGAAAGAGGAGTAGGCAGTTTGGATGTAAGAAATGTGTGAAGAGACGAGCCTCTTGAATGCTAGACTAGGGTTGAATTTCATGTGTTCTTTGTGTTTTTCTTGAATTATCGAGTACTGCAGTTCGCTTTGTTTGTAGATCTGTTTTGGTTTCCTATCACTTGGTAGTTGACTTTAGGAGTTCAACATCACAAGAAATAACTTGTTTTTATACAAATGATCCTAATGATATGAACTGGTTGTGGCATAGAAGACTGGCACACCTCACCTTTGAAACAATGTATGATTTATGCTCTAGGAAATTGGTCAAAGGATTGCTTCAAATCAAGTTTTCCAAGGATGGGACCATGTCAGCATGGTAAGAAAACTAAGAAAAGTCTAAAAACTGTAGGCGCCGCCAAAACCACAAGGTCATTGGAACTTTTTCATATTGACTTATTTGGGCCTATGTCAAGAGAGAACATTGGAAAGAAAAAGTATACACTTGTTATCATTGACGAGTTCACAAGATATACTTGGGGTGTTCTTTTTGCACGATAAAAGAGATACTTATGGAATTCTTACCAAGTATCTCAAATAAATGCAAAATGAAAATGGACTATAAGTTGTGGCCATAAGAAGTGACCATGAAATAAAATTTGATCAATTTAACATGGATCAATACTGTGATGACCATAGAATAGCACACAACTTCTCAGCCCCTAAAACACCACAGCAAAATGGAGTAGCAGAGAGAAATTATAGAACCCTAATTGAGGCTGTAGGAACTATGCTGTCAAATGCAAATCTGATCTTACTATACTGGCCTGAGGCTATAAATATTGCATGTTATGTGCAAAATAGATGTCTCATACATAAAGTGCATAAAAAGACTCCCTATGAGATATGGAAAGGTAGGATACCTAGCATAGGATATTTTCATGTGTTTGGATACAAGTGTTTTATTCACAACAATCACAAAAGGTATCTAGCCAAATTTGAATCAAAAGTTGATGAAGGAATATTCTTAGGATATTCTACTAAAAATAAAGTATATAGAGTCTTAAACAAAAGATTTGATGTTCTATAAGAGACTATACATGTCAGTTTTGCTGAGAAATATTCAATATCTAGGGATGCTAACATATTTTATGAGGAACTTGCGTACTGCCCTCTTGATGGCGACAACAGGAAATCTCCTGAGGAGAATGATCATACACCACTGGGAGATAGTACAACAGAGCCTGGATCTACAGAACAACATGCAGGAGAAAATCAAGAGTTTGTTGGGATCAATATACAAAATGAACCTTGCTGATGCAAGCAAAAGGAAACATCATTGGACTTATGATCATCCAATACAAAATATCATTGAAAATGTAGATGAACTAGTGAAGACAAGAAAGGGAACAACTTTGGAATGCCTATCTGCCTATTTTCTCTTAGAAATGGAGCCAAAGAAGTCTAACGAGGCTTGAGGATGTCCTTATTGGATTCAAGCTATACAGGAAGAATTAAATGAATTTAGAAGGAATGAGATATGGAGACTTGTCCCTATACCCAAGGATCTCACTTATACATTACACCCAGCTGACCAGATATTATGTTCTCTGTATGTGTATGGGATAGATTTCAATCTGGCCCTAAGGAATCACAATACTCTCCTGTAAAAAGAATCCTTAGATATCTCAAGGATACCCCTAACCTAGGGTTATGATATCCAAGAGACTCATATTTAAATCTTAGTGGATTTTTTAATGCTGACTTTGTTGGATGTACTATAGATAGGAAAAGCACAAATAGTTCATGCACAAGTGTAGATAGACTCATTTCATGGTTTAGGAAGAAGTAAACTACTATGTCAACTTCAACTGCTGAAGTTGAATATGTGGCAGCTGGAAGTTGTGCAGCACAGATTCTCTAAATAAGATCTTAACTTCTTGACGAGGGCATGCATATCTCCAATATTCCTGTCTACTGTGATAATACATCAGTAATAGCCATCTCAAACAATCCAGTGTTCCACTCAAGAACAAAGCACATAGACCTTAAGTATCATTTTATTAGGGATAACATTTAAAAGAAAAATATCACACTAGAATTTATCTCAATAGCCAAGAAAGTGTCTGATATTTTTACAAAACCCCAGATGAGGGAAACGTTCATTTTAGAAGAGAATTGCGAATGATAGAGCATGATTTATAGGTTACTGTCACTCTGTTGGGTAACACAACAAAGTAAGGTAACATCTACTCACGAACTTTACTGATGACTCGCAAAAACTATCTTTTCAAATCCCAACGGTTATAATTCTATTTTGAGAAATTTATAGCCATTACGATCTCTACGCGTGTCTGTTACTTTATTTACCAGTAAATACTCATCTCCAACTCTCTCTCCCTCTCTCTCTCTCACTTTGCTGACAAACCTTATCACTCAAATGCATATAGAAAGATCTCTAAGCCTCCAAATCGAAGGAAATAGTAGTTACTTGTTCAATTTCACAGTTCTTTTTTTTTTTCTTTGGTATTTCTATTATCAACTTTATCTTATTTCAATTTTTGACTAACTAAATAGCAAAGAAGGGATCGACAACCTCTAAAATCAAGACAGGGAATGTCTTGTTGTTCGATGAGGCAATTAACTATTCTGAGAGGATCAAAGAGATCACCTAAATTCTTATTGACCAGGTTTACAGGTACTACTAGGAGAAGAGATAAGGATATTAGTACAAATAAGTGAAGGAGTATTGGGATTCAGTCAAAATCAATAATGATGGACAACAAATCAGCACAGTAATAAGAGGAGAAGAGATGGTATGGACAATCAAAGACTTTGATGAATTGTTCAACCTAAATCAGGATAGAGTTCTAACAAATGAGATTTCTGAGGAGAGGATACATGAAGGCATGGAGAAGATGATGACGTATATTCCAGAAAAGCGACAGCTCCTTAAGAAATAATTCCATGAGAAATATGAGTATTTAGCAGATATACTCAAGAAGTATCTTTTAGTGGCAGAAGGCTCAAAGGAAGATCAACTAAAGATGATGACTGGTCTTGTGCTTGGTGACAAGCTAAACTGGAGCAGGCTACCGTTCAACTTATTTGCAAAAAGGTTGAAAGACAAAGAGGACTATGCTTTTGACAGACTTATAAGTTTGCTTATCAAGAAGAAGCTAAAGGTCAGCTTAAGGAAGACGTGGCCATTAATGCAAATAAGAGAATGGGGACTTCAATTCTGAAGTTTATAAGAAAGGCACCAGCCGCCTTGAAAGGAAAGGGAAGAGTGAGCCATCCCCTTCAAAGGGGACAAAAAAGACACCCTCGAAAAAGAAAGACAACAGAACCTGCAAAAAGGAAGCCAAGGAAACCACCAGCGAGGAGAATAAGGAAAAAGGAGCCCACTCCACCACCAGTAAAGCCATCAACATCAACAATATCAATCACACAATCACATAAGCCAACTCCATCTGCAAGAGAAGCAGAGCAAATTTTGGATCAAAGAGACACTACAATTGAACCAACGCAGCCTTCCATGATGGAAACTATAGCTAAACAAACTGAAGAAACAACACCTGTGAATGAAACAGGTCAAATAGCAATACCATAGAGAAAACTATGATAGACAAGTAGAATGAGCAGACAGAGGTTGTACACCAGAACAACTTAATAACTCAAAAAGAAACAGATGATTTTGATCAAGATCAAAGGGGATTCTCTCATTCACCAACGTTTATTCCATTATAAACAAAAGGAGATGAGGCAAGACAGAGCCATTTGGAGATTGTCAAAATAGGTCAACTGGAAATGCTACCAACAGAGTATCCAAGAACTGAACAATAGAGCAATCTGATTGAATTCGGTCAGCAAGACAACATTGTAGAAATGACTCCATAAGAGATCATCATTTACTCTACCATACAACCACTAGTGACTAAGTTGGCTCGACCAACAAGGGAAAGGAACTTCATTGTTTTTAAACAGCCAGCACCCATCACAAACATAAAGAAGGGAATATGGCATCCTTATCACTAAGTGGAGAAAGCCCATGTATTCCTTCTTTGGGGAAGAAATTCCTCGAAGACGCTTGTTCATATAGAAAAACAAGCCAAAAGAACAAAGTTCACCAACAAACTCACCAAGAAGGCCACAAGCAAGAATGAAGACACTTCTGAGCCAACACTAGATTCTGATGACGAGAAACCAAGGGAGTTCGACCCTTTGTTTGAGAGGTTTGACAACTGGATCTCAGCATTGGAAGCATATCTACATACCTTTGAAGGGCACACTGAAGTGTAAGAAACTGGTCTACTATAAGATACAACATCAATACTTTAGGAGACTTTGCTGACATATCTTCTGAAAAGGATGAACGTAATCCTTGTGTCAAGACAAGTAAGAGAGGAGCAAATCAGAAGGCCACTTGGAGAATTGCAAGAAAAAAGAAGAAGAAGCAAGAACTTAAATAGGGGTGCCAATTAGAGTGATGATCCTCTAATCATTAAAATGAGAAATGAACTGATAGAGCAGCTCAAGTACAAGATTAATATCAGGAAAAAGGTTATTGATGAGCTCACTGGCATCAGTAGGAAGGATGCTAAGAAAATAAAGATTGAACCTGCAAGAGTGCCAACCATCTTGCAAAACCTTGTAAACAAAATGTCCATGATGGCTGTAGAAATAGTTAAAAGAAGAAATGTCATCCACATCTTCTAAATACACTGAAGATGACATTGAAAGCTTTCAAAAAACAGCACAACAAACTATCACAGCAGAAGAGTCAAAAGAAGTCACAGAGCAGGCACCCACCTCAACGCCCACGACAAGACGAAGGGCGTTGGCAATTAGGACAGAGGAGGAGAGAAATGCTAGGATAGCAAGGCTTCAAATTTTGACAACTATAGCAGAGCAAGCAAAACAAACAACCTTAGTAGAGTAACCACAAGTCACTTCAACAGCAGAGATGACCATTGGTCCAGTTCCTCATACCATTTCAAAAGTCCTAACCATTTCTAAAAGGGTAGGGCCTGTTACTTCCATACACCCAGGTCAGAGAAGACCAAAAAAGAAACCCAAAAGAGCTAAGTTGCCCAAGCGAAAGTTCTTATATACCATCAAAACGCATGTAGTCACTAAAGAAACCCAAAAAATGAAGGAAATACCAATCAGAAATGCTTAATGAAGCGGAGAAGGAGCAATTGTTAGAGCCTTGATAGAAAGCACAAGACAGGAAGTAAAAGAAAAACGCAAACCACATGTTTTTCTACTAGTAAGATGCAGAGTTCAAGATAGCATCACTTAACAAAGACTAGAAAAACTGGATTCTTGGGTTATCACTTCAGAAAAGTCTGCCATTGATGAAGTCCTGCTTGTGAAAATTCAAGAAATAGTTGAAATGTATAATCGCAAGACCTTGTACAACATCAGAAAATTTATTGAAGGTAGCATCATAGTAGCAGAAGGAGCTGAAGATGGTGACGATGATGATGTACCTCCAGGAGATCATCAGGACGATAACAGTGATGATCGTTACAAGTAAATGGACAGCACAACTCTTACAGAGGTAGAATCACAAAGTCAACAAGCCAGCAAAGAGATAAAGGCCCTTGAGCCTTTGTTGATTGAGGGGCCAACAGAACAGCAAGCTTCAACAGAAGAGGTAATGACAAAAGGGCTAGAAGAAACTGATGAGGTAGCCATTCGGAGGGATAACAGCACAGATGACCATCCCATCGTAGCTACTCCACTATAAATCAAGCAACAAATGGTTGATGAAGTGTACAGACTTAGAGAAGCTGCCTCAGAAGGACACGAGGAAAAATAGTACTTGTAGGGGATGAGCCAATAGTAGTTGATATAGTTAGTGAGACTCAACACAGTTCTCCAACATGGGCAGCTGAAGAAGAGCATACGGCTGGGTTGGACACCATCACAGCAGAGCAAGCTACTTCACAATAGTTAGTCATCATTCCTCTAACAACAGCTGTCCTCCAAACTCCAACAACATGCCCGATGCAAACGCTTATGTGGGAGGAATTAATTTTCCAAAATCTTTCTCCCGTATTCAGTGATATGCCTATCACTGCCTCTCAGAGATAGTTCGCTCAGGAGCTGGAGGAGGCAATGGAAAATCCATCTTCGGAAAGGATAATCATAATAGTAAGGAAACTACTTGATTCATTCAATAAAGCTGATACTCAATCAACTATATCCACAACAGAGCAAATACTCATGGAATTCAGGAATGAATAACATACAAATGAAGCAGGGCCAAGCACCACACCTCCAAACAAGCTACTACAAGAGCTTACAAGGAAAAAAACAACTCCATATGCATCAAATTTCATCGTAAAGCAATACGAGCCATAATTTAGAAGAGTGACAGAACCAAAAGTTAAACAAGCCAGCCTACTCAGAATTCCTCAACCTGAAACTCTCTCTTCGAAAGCCATATTGACTCAAATTTACAAGATAATAGCACAATAGAAACTCTTTAGAAGGCAGTTTGAGGCAAGCATTGGTCTACTCATCCACAAGCTCCATAATGATTTTGTTGAGAAAACTCAGGAAATCTTTAGATGCATTGTCTATACACTCAGAGAGGTTGAGAAGAAACACAAGAAGACTCACAACAAGATCACACAATTGGACCTTGCGAGTCAATTGCCACATAAGGCAACTCAAAAACTTAGGGCTACACAATAAACCATGGAGATCACCATGGATACTCATCACAAAAAGCAATCTTAGGATCTCGACACTGTAAAAGATTGCTTGAAATCCATGATTGATAGGCAAGAGGATGACGGGCTTCATCTAAACCAGAGACTTGATAATATCATGACAACCATCAACGAGCATAAAAAGGAGACCTTTGCAAAGCTGGAAGCCATGCAATCAACTCTAGATTCTCTCAAAGACACTGTGGAGACTCTTTCCTCATTGATGATGAATAAAAAGGGTAAGAAAATGCATGATCCAGAGCTGCAGGCTTCAAGACAACTCCTTACACATCATGTAACAAAGCTCGATAAAAGTTACACTGAAAAGATCTATACACCAGAAGAGATGGTCGCACAAGAGAAAGCCAGACTAACCCTAGAAGAGAGATATCAACTCAGGACTAAAAGAGAAAGGGAAGAAAGAATCAGAAGAGTAGGGTTTCATGCTCATTTCTACAAGGACTCTGCTGGGAAACAATACAGAGTTGAAAGTCAACACAGAATACCAAGGGGATAGGAGCAGAGTAGAAGAGGCTCACATCGACAGGAAGGTAGACAATGGCAATAAAAAAATAAAGATTATCAGAAGGGCAGCAGAAGTAGCAGCTCAAACACCTCCAGATATGAGCTTAAGGGAAGAAATAGATTCAGATCACCACCTAGGGATCCAAAAAGGAGGGACATATTGATGACATGACTACGACAGATGGAGAAGATGAGAAGCAAGTGCCAAAGTAGTTAGATTGCATCAATAATAAAAAAAAATTCAACTCTATAGAAAGATTAAGACTCTGTACAAGACGAGAAGTGTTTTTTTTATCACCAATTTAGGGGAGACTATTGAATCAAATCCCCAAGAAATTGATGATAAGAAAAACAACTCCCAAGGAATCACTAAAGCAGCAAAGATTGTAACCCAAAGGACAGAACGGTATGAATCACTAAGTCAGCAGAGTGCAGATTTGGATAACAACGGACTGCAAACAGACTAGTTGGGTATCTCAAATCAGAAGGATAGACTAAAGCAATAGAGTGTGTTCCACATTGCACAGAATGGATCAAGTCATGTGAGCAGAACAGATGTTCTATTATTGAAGGTTAAATGTTCTTCTCCAAAACGAAGCTGTAGAGTGTAACAATAGAGCTCAGAATAGAAAAAAAAATCTTGCATGACAGCGATAGTTTTCAAGAGGCTGGATTAATCCCAAGTCATTTTAAGGAGCGTTGAAAGTTGACTTTGGACATCGATGGTTGGGATTATTTTGAAGTACAAAATGGGCAACGACCAGTGAATGGGCGCTTTTCTATAAAAAGAGGATGACAGCAGAGTTTCAATAGTTGATTCTAATTGAAAATATACATAAATGCTAACCTTACTGTGATAAAAGAGAGATCAAGTTAGCTGAACCAGCACTGCATCAAATCGTTCTCAGAGCCTAACTGATTTAAATGAAGAAATCAGGAGAGCTATAGGGAATCACTGTAAGGAAGGTGTCGAGTATATAGACTGCACTACTTATGTACTCTGTAAGAAGGTTAAGGATCAACCAAAATCCCCAAGTATAGTGAAATACCTCTTAGTTGGTTACAGTGATCTCTAAGAAAAGAGTGGACTATGCTTTAGAGTTCAATTGAACTCTACTGTCAGAACCACTATAAATCCTGTATGTATTTATATTTCTCGCACTCTTATTGATATTGTTTGGTTTGACCTAGTAAACTAAGATAAAATTATATGAACTAGTGTCACAGAGAAAGGATAGATCATTAACAATATTTAGTGGAGATGTCACTCTATTGAGTCAGCAAAGTCCCTTTACTGCTTATAGCAGTGCGAAAAGTTAGACTCCTTAGACCAAAACAAATTCGATTAGCCTATTCAACACCCCCCTCCCCCTCCCGTTCTAGGCCTATTTTAGCTTTCTAAGAATAACGTGAACCCTTCTGTCCTTTGGGTGAGAACCTTTGCTGCCCCAGTAAATCCTTAGAAGTTGTTTTGCTAATCATCAATTTCTTAGGGATTTGATCCAACAGACACAGTACACACTAGCTTATATACACATGAAATAAATACACACAAACCCGTTTGACTTTCACTTTCCTTTTATTCTTTCCTTTCTTATTATTGAATCATACTTTCCCCATCCCCTTCCGTTTTCTTTTTCTTTGGAGAATGCAACAGGAAGCTTTGTGAAAGTGTCTTGCTGATTTGATGAATTAAAGGAGTACTAACTTTTGGAGTGAAATGTTTTGATAGTCTATAGGTACTCTTTCAGACTATTTGAATCAGAACACTGGAAGTTCTAGACAGAACTGTTGGTTTGGGTTAGATAAGTCTTCTAGGTTCTGTGGGTTATCTCATCTGGTCAGATGGTCTATAAGATCAGTTTTTCTTCTAGCCAGCTCAGTTATCAGATTGGTTCAAGAAGTTATTAGAAAGTCAGTGCTTCTAGTCCAATCAGTTATCAGATTAATTCAAAAGAGGTTACTAGAAGGCCAGCGCTAGATCAGATAAGTAACCGATTTAGATAGTCTTCTGAGGTTATGTACTGAGACATGTATCTAAGTAAGGAAGACACTATTGACGTCTCATTAGAAACTTCTCAAAACGCTAGCTGGACTTCTAGAAAGGGAATTGGGGATTGATTGGAAAATAATCCACCAGGTTTCCCTATAAAAGGCACAAGTCTACAGAGAGAGAGCCATCAAAGTCATATCAAAGAACACTTTTACAATACTCAACAAGAATCAGAGCGCTCTCAAGTTCTCTCTCTCTCTCTCTCTCTCTCTCTCTCTCTCTCTCTCTCTCTCTCTCTCTCTCTCTCTCTCTTCTCCAACAAAGAAAGCTCTTAAGTGCAAATTCAAGAATCTATTCATCAAGAATATCATGTCGAAGACGGTGATTGGTGTAGGTCTTCGTACCCTGTGAGTGTGTGTTTATAATCGATTATGATTGATTGTGATTACAAGATCCTGAGGGATCAAGTTGTTATCAGATTTGGTGTGATTTGATTATATAAAAAGGTTGAAGAGTGAACCTGAAAACTCTTGTCTCTTATACCGTGATCCAAAGTAAACTAGTGGATTCCCTTCTTGTGTAGTACACAGCTAACAAGAGGAAGAGTGAATTAAGTTCAAATCAGTTAGCTAACACTGATTTGAGTCTGAACCATTATAAACTATGCATTCTTGATTTCTTGCTTTCTTCCCTGCTTGATGTGTTGGTGTTGATCTGATCATCTATCTGAAAAAATCATTTCTTGATCATTATTGGTTTCTTAATAGTGTAACACATGGTTCATTTGATTGTTAGACCTAAGTTGTCAGAATCTTGATTAGGAGATAATCTGGTCATCGTCTGTTTACGTGAATTTGATCAGATCAGTTTAGGTCTGTTTGCTTAGATAATTGTTTTCGATGTGCATGAGATTTTTAATTGTGAAAATTTTAATAAAAAAGCCTATTCCCCCCCCCCCCCCCCTTCTCCCT
>JAOVYX010018685.1:0-19721 GCA_035668315.1 Drosera spatulata
GTAGGGGAAGAAAAGAAGGATGATGAACCGTGGAATAAGGATGATGGGCTAGATGAGGACAATGATGATGAAGGATCTGAAGTGGAGATTGAAGAGATGAAATATGAGGAGAATGACGATGATGATGAAAAGGTGGATAGACTGGATAAGACGGAAAAGATTGATAACAAGGAGAATGACAATGAGGATGAATGGAAGGATGCCAATGACACACTAAAGGATGTCAATGACACTGAAAATTATTGATCAAGAAAAACATGAAGAAGACAATGTCCACGAATCAAAGGAGATTGAAGGTACTATGAATTGTGTGTATATGTTTTCTGAATTATATTTGTATATGATTATGAACTGTTCACATTGAATGTATGCATTGTTTTTTTGGAGGAGTCCTAATGGACTTGGATATAGATGTATCTGAATCACAAATTGTTTGTGGACTCGGTTCCACAACTTCCATTATGGAAAGGGTGAAAAAAAGAACTGTGGAAGGAAGGACGAAGAGACAATCATTTGGAAGGGTAATCTCTATTAAACAGATAGGGGTAACAAAGGGAAAAAAGGATCGATAGGTAAAAGTGCATTAATAGTCCAAAAATTTACACGAGAACAAACAAATTTTGTGGAAGAAAACTTCTTGGCGAGAATAATCGAAACTTCTTGGAGTTGTTTCTTAAGGAGCATGACATGAGGTAACATAAAATTGGTCCTGGTATTTATGCTTAATACTTGCATTACTTTGATCTGTTCAATTTTTTGTGTTATGATTTTGTAGTTCACATTTTTGGATCCACGGTGATAATCGAACATGGTGAGAATTATATGAAAGAAATACGTGAAAAATTTTGCATGAAAAGGCTCTTTGTGATATTCATATGAACAGTTGCTTCAGTATCATATGCGAGATAAGGACTACAGGTTTTGGAGATAAGAGATCATGGAATGTATATGAACTCCTTGTTAAGTTTCAATGAACTGCGACCTCATTATGATATACAATGAAATTTTGAATATATAAACCGAATGTTAATATTATATGACTTGTGTGTTGTAAGTTTCTATGAACTGCAACTTCTTCATGGTATGCACTGAAAGTTTGTTTATATGCACTGACTATATGTTAGTGTGTTGAGTTTATAGGTTTTGATGATTATATTGATTGAACAAATTGATCTTGACTATAGGTTGTTAGAAATACACATGAAGATCCAGGCCTTCCCCAATTTTCATATATATGTCATAAACATGGAAAGTTATTGTTTTGGTGATTATTATGAGATTGTTAATTCCCTATTGTTTATTCTGATTATCCTATTTATAGACTAACAAAATATTGAGCAAAATTCGAATATTTTGCTACAAAAATCGTTTTTGGATTATCTTATCAATATGGAAAGTTTTGCAGGCCTACGCATGGAAAGAATATCAGATTGTTGTCCAAATGAAGATGAAGATCCAAACTTGCTGATTCCTAGAGTTCTATAAAGGGGAGATCATCACCAGGGAGCAAAGACATTGATTGTCTACACAACCTTGTCATCATATTGTAATCGAGGAAAAAAGAGCCAATGTGCCATCCATAGAAGTTTAATCCAGCTCTACAAATATCCACAATCCTAAGACAACGATCCTTTGGTGTTTTCAAACTGACACACAACAACTAATACAAGCTGCTGTTGTTGATTGACTGAAGAGTTGATCAAGAAAACTTCCTTGGTTCAAGGTGATTGAACCAGAGGAAAACCCAGGCCTTGTTGAAGACAAGGGTGGTTTGTTACAAGGAGTACAAGAAATACGAGGTGTTGCTATAGGGGATTGAAGATGAGGATACAAGAGTTCTATCAGGAAGGATAGGAACTAAAGGTCCTACGGCTTAATCCGGGGAATAACAAGGTGTAATTAGGGTGACTTTTCGAGGGATTGGTACAAGTTGTAATTGGTGTCGGCTGTGTTACCGAGGTGTTGCTCATATAGGGGTTCTCTGACATTGATATGGAGGATTGATGAAGGAGAGATAGAACGGTGTGTAGTAGTGAAGGAGATCATAGTGCAAAGTTCTCAAAAATCCCATCGGATACTAGATGTAAATCGCTTATTTCATAGTTTTGGACAAGAGACGAAACAGTATAAACATTGTGTCCACTCTCTCTTTACTGCTCGTTCTTGATCACACAGTAAACAAGCATAGTTTATGACTTACAAATAAGTAAACAGATTGAGAAAGACCCAGGCCTTCCTAAAGTCCCGGGCCTTCCACATCAAGAAAGTACAAAAGAGTTCGAAAATCCATTGATACTCAATTCATCCCCCTCTTGAGTATCCTCTGCAAACCAACATTGTGTAATATGCAGAACATATTTGTCTAGTATGTGATTGATGCCAATATAAAGGGCGAAGACCCTTGGAGTAAGGCAAATATTATTGAGATATTGAAGAAACCCCCTCGTTATGTGCAGATAATGATTACAAACACTGATTTAAAAGTTTTTGATTCTTGACATATCATTTTCCCTCTTCATGATGAGGTCAACTTCCATTACGGGAGATAATTTGATAAAAACCAAATTATTTTTCGGTTTCGGTTACCCGAATTAAATTTGATTTTTTCAGAATGGGAAACCGAAATCGAACCTAATTATATCGGGTATTTCGGTTTCGGTTAACCGAAATTCGGTTTGATTTGGTTCGATTTCGGTATTTTCTACCGAATTTACAAAGGATTAAAAAAATAACAAATTTTTATGGTAAAAAAATATTAAAAAATGAGTTTCAAAATATAAAAAACGAAAACTAAGTCATAATAACTTTATCTAGAGAATAATAGAATTTTTAGTATACTTCGTAAACATTTTTGTTAAATAAATCAATATTGAAAAAGGTATGAAGGTGAATACTAAAAAATAAAACAAGAAAAAAAAATTATAATTTTGATTAACTCGGTGAAGCGAGTTATCGAATTTTTTTAAAATCCAAAACCAAAATCGGAATCGAATTTCATGTAAAAATCGAAAAAGCGAAAACCGAATTTAGCGTATCGAATTCGATTTTTCGGTTTGGTAATTCGACTTTCCGATATTTTTGCTCACCCCTAACTTCCGTTGATCTCTTCTTGTGTTGGATACAAAGACGCGTGAACTAGCAAGAATTGCGGTAATATGAAGTTTTGATCTCATTGTAATCTTGTCATTTCACAATTTTAGTTGATTTATTTCTTATCTAATTGTATGCTATTGTGCAGGCAATCTTGATCTAGTGGTACACCACTGCGTGCTGTCTGATTGAAATCGAAGGAATTGAATATTTGAAAGAAAAAAAATGTTAGACAACAACATGACGGACACTCATCTGGAGTGTTTGTTTACCAGTGGGTGAAGTTCCTCATTAAGGAAAATACGAATTTCTCCTTTGCTACCGTGGACATTTACTTGAACGGAGCTCAAATGGCATTGATCATTCTCAATCATAAGTATTCAATTCATTTAAAGGACTGCAAAGAACCCTCTATGAACTAAAAAATAACCCGCTATGAACTGAAATCGTTGTCATTGTAAACTGTTGGTTGTATTGTCCATGTGAACTTTTGTTTGGCATGGTGAACTTTAGTATTTTGGTAGGGTGAATTGTAGCATTTTGCATTGTAAACTGTGGTATTTTACAATTTGAACAATTCGTTCTTTGCATTGTAAACTAGTGTATCTTTTAAACTACATTGTGGCAATTTTGTGTTTTAAGTGTTGGTTTAGTCTTTCTAAACCATTGATAAATTGTTAGGATTTGCTTCAATTTTATAATGAAGATGAACTGCTTATCATGGTATGTAAAATGTTGAAAGTGTAGTAGTTTGTATTGAAGAAAGCTCGTACTTATCCCAACTCTCAAGCTTATATTTGGTTTGTTTCAAAGTGCATTTTTAACAAATTTTATCGATTATGATCAAACATAACCCAACAAATATAGTTTATTTACACTCATTCAGACACTAATTGTTGAAATTATCGCAACAACAAATCATTTAACCCACTCTCATTTAAACTATTTGGTTTGTACAATAAAATAGGAAATATGAACTGTTCGAATAGTTTATCATGTACAATGAAATTAACGTTATGAACAACAAAATTAGCAATATGAACTACATCAAAGTTTGAAAGTGCAAAACAGGTGATGATTTACGACGATAAAAAATATTGTGAGGATCACAATTATGTTAGTCTTGATGTACTTATGCATTTACATTAAGCAATATGTTAAATATAAATCCTTATCAGGCAAACTACCATATGAACTAAGAATGTTAATATATGAACTGCAATTATAATCATTAGGAACTACAATGTAATACAATATGAATTGTGTAGAATACAAAGTTATCAATATAAACTGCCATATGCACTGAGAATGTTGACTGTTTGCGACATAGTATATCGCGAATTAACGAAAGTGTACATTTGGATGCAAGTATTAAGATGAGTCAAAGAGTTATTGTCACACGAGGAATTAACTCTAGCGATCGAAGTGTTAGTAGTTTTCATTGGGTTAAACGACCTAAGAGTGAAATTTTTGTTATGTAAAAGCTAATGATATAATTAAACTACACTACTAAAGATCAACACACATGCAACGACAAAAAAAATCAAGTTTTTATATATGTGATAAGATTGGCTTATGATTTCTTTTTCCGATTGATCTAGTCACTATGTCGTACTATCTAATCGTTCATGAATTTTGGTTTATAGATTGGATACCCTAAACTATAATCTGAACTCTCTCGAGCCCTAAATTACGTCCAACTAAACGCCGCCTCAAACACCTCTCGGTGAAGGGGCATCGTGTGTTAGAAAGCATGAGGTTTTTGGGTTTCCTAATATAATCTCAAGCTTCATGTAAAAGATCTCTCGATCTCACATTCAACGTGTGGGTAACTGGCCGGGACTTGACACGTAATTTTTTCTCAGAATCAAGACATGTCACGAATGATCTAACCGGTCATCAAACCGATAAAGCATTAAGCACAATAACAAACTATAAACCATAAAATAGTCGAGAACTAGATAAATGACTCAAAGTGACATAGATACAATCATCCAACTACATCATAACCCTAAATAAAGATTTAGCCCATGGTTCGATGGGCAAGATAATCTATCGACCACGTAGCACTCATATAAATCATCCCGATACAAACGGCAAAATAAGTAAGTAAACAAACTCTAAACCGAACGAGAGAGTAGATCCACGCCGATCCATCCGGGAATCTTGTAGTCACTTGATTTGCCTCTGTACGTCGCCGCCGCCTTGTCTCAAACACCCAAAACCCTTCGTTTTTGTGTTGTGTGGTGTTCTCCACCTCCTCCCCTCAATTTGGGACTCAAAAGTGGTATTTATAAACTCCAAGGTATAAGCAATTCTCGAAATTCGTACCCAGACGGGTTGTATAAAGCGCCCTGGTGCTTTGGGCTTTAATCAGGTTGCATCTGCTAGGAAACAGGGCTTCGCGCCCGGCTGTTCATTGACATGCGCTCAGCAACTTTGGTGTTTGGCCTGAATCCCTTTTTGCTTCTAGCACTCTTTATTTCCGCTTCGTCTTTTGCTCGATCATGCCTTATCTTTGACATCTTTGGTCTATCCTTTTGCTCGTTTTTTTACCTGCATATCACATCAAAGTATCAACACTTGGAAATATAACAAAATGGACTAAAATCGGTACCAATGTGCAAAAAAGGACGTCGGAACAATCCATAGATATGTGAGAAAACTAAGCGTGAATCGAGCTAAACAACTCCCCCAAACTTGAGTTATTGCTTGTCTACAACCAATGAAAGATAGACAAAATCTAAAGGAAACGTACTGATGTGCCAAACGCTCACAATCTTCATAATCAGATGTTACCACTCGTTTTACTCTGCAGGACAATTCATTAACTTCCATGAAGTTATTTGCGTGAACAAATCCGATTTTCACACGATTGTTTCCATAACAAGCACCACTCACCAACCCCATGATCGTGAGGATCATTATATGTATACACCCTAATCATACAAGGACAGGGTTTGACTCGAATAGGACAAAAAGCTATAAGTATTCACGTACCAACCACCCTCTTACCCAAACCAATTATGCATCGCGATCTTGTACTAAGGTCAAAAAAAATGAATAAAAGAAATAGGGTAAAGAGAGGTTGGCTATTTGGTCATGTGGAGCTTTAGGTATAAGGTTAGGAATGTGGCATGAGTTAATGTGTTGGCGTATCTCTACTCCATCCCCATCAACGCATTGTGCCTTGAACAAAACACATGACCGGCACTTAACCAAGCATATAACATTCTCGAGTCACCCCTTTATTAGGGTTGGTGATTTCTCGAGTAAAAACCAACTTAAGAAGATGACTTATTATTTTTTCAAGCACAAACCAAAAGCAAACAAAAGCACCACGACATTGGCACATTGCGTGCCATATTACAACATTACAAACAATCCCATGCGATATATATATATATCCCAGGTATAGCCACATTTACTCGTACAAGCGATAGGGTTTGAAAAGGTTCTTTTGTGAAGCTTAAGTGCATGAGCAATAATGAATAACTCCAATAAAAAATATAAGCACGCCCAATCAAAACAATGCATCGCTTAGAGTACAAGATGCAAGGGAGAAAAATAGAAGAATAGTAGCGTTAAGTTAAGGGAGGTCTAGAGGGTTATGGCGACAAAAGGAGTTGTAGCAATTATCTACGATGTACACCTCTTCACCTTACCACTAGCGTGTAGCTAATAACCCAAGTTTGATATATTATAGGAGTCTAACCTTGTTGTTGCCTCACAATCCCGTGTTGTAGTTCCCCCCAAACGTGTCTTTGCTCGGAGTTCAACTAAGTGAAAAGTGTAGATAGTATCCCGTTTTAAGTTCAATGGGGGTCTCAACTTAGGCCATCATTAGTTTTAGGATAACACCCTTCGTTTCCTTGTTCTTGCGTTGGGACACATTTTCACGCTCCCTAAGGCTTTTCTGACTTTCATTGCAAACACGAAAAGCACTAACACAAGTCAACTCAATCCTCATGCGCACATGAATCACACAAAACCTCACATCAACCATGACTCAATGGAGAAGAAAAGCAAGACACGACAGAAAGCACAAGACACACAACGTAATCCTAGACGCCACACCATACTTACCTAACTCCAACTCTCTTCCCCAAGCTTATTTTGAGCATACTTCAAATGCGACAAAAGAAATTCAAAGATAAGAGAGTTGGAGTGAGCTCACCTCGAAAATGATCAACTCACTGAGGCTCCAGAAGGGCCATTGTCATCTAGACACGCTCCTTGATGGCCTTAGCAGAAGCGTGGACGTGATGGAAGATGGAGGTACACATCCCGGTCGCCCTCGAGCATGGGCGAGGCTTGAGAGGAGAGCCAGAGGTGGAGCGGGATCATTAGAAGTGCTAGTTCCCATGCGTGCGTGCTTGCTTCTTAAAGTATCTACCACCATGCCCTTGCCTTTGCCTCCCGCCATGGTACCTAAAAGTCGCAATGTTAGTAATGTGTCATGGATCGGTGTAACGAACAAGATGGATGCATTAAGCGATGTGAATAGCTACAATGAGATGTATACATGACCACTTATGTATTAGGGGGATATGGCAAGCCTAAAACATCATTTTCATGATTCAAAACCTAATGTGACGTTTTGTCTAACACCTTATGTATGTGATTTTCAATTCATCCACAAAACCCTAAGCAAACCCTAATCATGCATTATTCTACAAGGAGATCAATCCCAAAAACATCCAATTCATCATCAACAAAACACATTCAATGCATTTTCACATAATCATCACAATCCTAGATCATGCCATTTATAAACCCTAATCAATATAAGCACAACCAACATAATCAAATTCAACAAAATTTATGGATATGATGCAAAGATTTGGATGAGAAAACAAGAATTTTGGAAGGTTATAGGTGATTTCGGTGTGTGGGTGTATATGGTTTGAGGCAAAGTGAGAAAGTGAGTTGAGGAACTGAGGGTTCGGGGGTATGGCATGAAATTTCACCCGTGCCCGGCATGAGGATAAACCTCACCCGGGCGCTTCAAGTCTCGAAGCGAGACAGAGGTTCAAGTAGTGATGTCATGCCCGGGCGCCAGCGCCAGGCGTAGCCTTGCTCGGGGGCTTTGCATTGTTGGGCGAATAGGAGACTTCCCTGCATGATGGGTCGTGTCCGAGCATGACTAAGAACTTGGCCCTGGGCGCTTTGTTCGTTAGACCGAGGAAAGGATTTCCCTATATGGAATTGGCACCCGGACGTGATTTAAGCCCTAGCCAGGGCGCTTTGCATTAAACATTGTCACTTGTCTTTATCTTTTTCCCATGAACATAGAACACTAAAAATCAAGAAAAATGAAGTACATACCGGATTCGATGACCTTCTCTAATGACACGCTAGAAAATACCGTTTTCCTGCCTCGGCACATGTTGTGACTTTCATCATGAGCTCCTTTATTCGACTCGATTCCTAAAAAAAGTTATAAAAACACATAAGAATGCTACATGCAACTAAATATGTTGGAAATAACCTATTGAAAGCATGAAAAACTCCCTCGCAGGTTGCCTCAAAAGTAGCCCTTGGTTTAACGTCATTGGCCCGACGTCTTGAAAACTTCATCCCGGTTTTGAATTCTCTCGGTAAATTCTTGACTTAGGTACCTAAACCTTCATCATTCTTTGTTGCACCAGAGCGATATGATTTTAAAAATCCGCTTTTCACTTCATGCCTTGCATGATCTGTGAAGTTTTCCCGAAGGTTCGTCATACCTACAATCGGAAAAAGGATCAAATGCATCACGATAGACCTTAGCACGAGAACAACTAGCGTTTGAGCATCTTTTTCTTTTCCTAACACATGAAGTGTTTGTTCCGCAACCTCAAGCTCATCTAAAGAATATGTTACCTCACTTGGAAGCATGGAATCTACTAACTTCTCTGTTGATTTGTCTTGAATCATGATCGCTCAATGCATTGAATAGCTTGAAGGTAGGTTCCTCCCTTCAACCCGCAGTTTCAATCCTCCACTTCTAACATCGATCAATGCCCCTCCGGTTGCTAAGAATGGTCTCCCTAAGATAATCAGCACAATGTCATCTTCCTCAATGTCGAAGATCACAAAATCCGTGAAGATTATAAACCGATCGACCTTTACGAGCACATCCTCAAGCACACCTCTTGAGAAAGTGAGGGAACAATCGTCATTTGTAATGTTATATAAGTTGGCTTTAAATCCTCTAATCCAAGCTTCCTACAAAAAGAATAAGGCATCAAGTTAATTGAAGCTCCCAAATCATATAAAGGCTCATCAACATTAATCTTTCTTATGGTGCACGGGATAGTGAAACTCTCGCGGTCTTCAAGCTTTTAAGGGAGTTTGCGTTATTTGACGGCGCTACATTCTTCATTAAGCTAGACATTCTCAAGATCCTAAGTTTTCGCTTCTTAGCCAAAATTTCCTTCATAAATTTTGCATATGAAGGCATTTGAGCCCAAACATCCGTAAAAGGTATATTGATATGCAACCTCCGGAACACATCCAAGAATTTCTCAAATTGCTTATCCCAACTTGTGCTTATAGAACCATCGAAGATAAGGAATTTTTGGCACAAACAGAGAAGGGTTGTCCGGAAAGAGTTTAGAAGTGACTTGAGGTTGAGCAACTGGTTCACTCTCCTTGAGTTCCTCATGATCTTCAACCACTTGCTTCCTTTTATAACCCTTTGAACCTTCCTGATCCTTGAGCTCTTTTGCGCTCCTTGTTGCTATCGCTTTAACATATTTAATAGGATTCAGCTCTGTGGTACTTAGGAGTTGGCCTTGAGGGCGATTAATCAAAAGCGTTGCTATTTGGCCCACTTGTGTCATCAAGTTCTTCAAGACGGCTCCATGGTTTTGCAAGATGGTCTCATGCCTTAGGAAGTTCTCATCTGTCTTAGCTATGTTCTTAATTAAGACGTCTTCATGGTTAGATTTTGGGGGTTGAGGAGGATTTGGATTGAATCTAGGAGGAGTAAGAGCGGCTTGCTGTTCTTTCAAGAGATACCGGAATAGTTTCTAGCATTATTCGGATTGCAGAAATTGCTGCGACCTTGTGGGGGTCGCATGTAACCTTACCCATATGCCACTTGCTCCAGGACCGAGCTTACATCATGAGCATGTAAGTGGCATTCGGTACTGATGAGTATGAATATGCTCATAATTTTCTAGACCAACTTCCTTTGTTTAGTGTGATTTGTGTCATGTTTCTTATTGTTTTAGCTTGGTTTTGTGTTTTGGATGTCAATACTACTCTTTATACGGTTTTTATGACTATATGACCGTGTGAAGAGAGACTTTTGTGTTCTATGGAAATGATACCAAGTGGACTAAGGCAATGTTGATGACTGAAGACTTTGAAGAAGTTTGGATGCAAATCGATGAAGTTTTTTTATGATAATTTGATCTATAAAGATGTGTTTAATGCATTTGAAGACGTTTGGGATTGTTTTGAATCGTTTTGAAGACATTTTGGTGCTTTGGAGATGGTCAAGATCACTCTAAGGCTTAGCATGATCGTTATAGCTTAAGAAAACTGTCCAGAGGAAGTTTTTACGTTGGTCATGATTGTGACCATGCCTATCACGATCGTGACCGCATCCGGGAAACAGCCTGAGAGGAAGAGCCACGATGGTCACGATCGTGACGACCCCGGTCACGATCGTGACGGACATTAAATTGAAGATATTTTCGAGGTTTTTATGCGATTTTCTCCAAATTTGTTAGGGTTATGTTATTTTCCTATAAATACATCATATTATTCTTGTTAGGGTTATGTTATTTTCCTAGATTAGCTACCTAGTTAACATTATGCATTGACTATAACACAATTAACTTATGATTTCTATCTAATATAGCCACTTAAATGTTGTTATAGGGTAATTAAGCTAATGATTCAAACTGTTTAGGTCATATGAAATATCAACTAAATAAGTTAATGATCAAGTTATATTGCTATAGTTTATTTATGATCTTTTGACACACGACATCATATCATACATATGATAGCCGTTCAAAAATGCTGCAAAAAGTATTAAAACCACTACCACAGATCTGTAGTAGCGGTTTGGCAACCGCTGCCTAAACCAGTCGTCGTAGCCTATGGCAACGTTTGCATTGGTTATGGCGATGCTTTGAAAAACCGTTACCATAACTATTTACGACAGCGTTTAAAAACGCTATCCTTAATACTAAGAGAGCGTTTCAAAATGCTACAATAAAATCTACGATAGCGTTTACAAACGCCACCATAGATATTTTTTACGGTCAAACTCTAGCGATAGAAGACCTCTCCGGCAACCAGCTGGTCTCCGATGACCTTGGACGATCAATTTTAATAAAATAATTTCCATTTTGCACTTGGGATGAACCGGGAACCGGTACCTTATAAGTCTTGTGCTAAACCATTGAGGCACTGAAATTTTCTTAACTTTTTTAGTAATCAATTCATTTATTGTTTTCCCCCATTAACCATAACTAAGAACGAATAACTATGGCAGCGTTTGCAAGCGCGGTCACAGATATCTCTATGGTAGCGTTTGTAAAGCGTTTTATCTATCTATTGCAACAGTTAGACAAAAGTAATAGTTACAAAAGCGCTACAATAGTATCATGTGTGATTTTTCGAGCCAAAACCTATGATAGTGGTTTTAAATCTATGGAGACGGTTAAAAACCACTACCAAAAAAAGATATAGCAGCGTTTGCATAAACACTACAAGAAAAATGCTACCAAAGGTCTGACATGTTGTAGTGACATGTGAATGAGTAGAGCAATCTATGTTGCTATTTAATTCATGTTTAGTATGTTCCTTGATTGATTCAATTATCTATTTTATGTATTCATCCTATCATGGTATATAGGGTAGATGGTTAGTTTAATTATTCAATCTATCTTGGTGAATGAAATACTAGAGAACTTGACTAAAGGTATCCCCTTTATTAAAACCAAGCCATTCATATACAATTCTAAATTAATTCATTATCTTAGTTGCAATGATTAATTCCTAAGCTGAGTAAACTTATGAGAATGCTCCCTACATTTATTTCCAATAGTTACAGCTCTATAAAACAATCTAGAGTAATTAACTTTAGTTATTTACTTCTCTAGTTTTAATCATTAGTATTAATTAGTTTTCAATGTAATTATAAACCCCCATAAATATCAGTTTTAGGTCAAGTAACTAATAATTCATAATTGATCATCACTAATTTAGACATTCTATCTCTCTGTGGAATCGACCCCTGCACATTCTATCTACATTAATATTTTAAGTGCGGATTAGTCTGATATGCCTGCGACAGCATGCATCAGGTACTCCCATGAGGTCCTCTACACATGTCACATAAAGAAGGGGAAGGTTCTTGAATGGCATTAAATTGTGTGCTTGAGGAGTTAGCCGTGAGGGCACTAATTTGCTTTGTGAGAACATCAAGTTGCTTCATGATGGAAGTCGTCGTGTCAAGCTCTAACATCCCTAACGCCTTCTTATGAACTTGTCTCTTGCCCGGCCATTGATAGAAGCTGTCCTATAGTCAAGGTTCAGGAATGATCCTTTGACCGCCACATCAAGAGATAACCTAAGCTTATGATGGAGTCCCTTGAAGAAACTCTCCATTTGCATCCAATCGGATAGCTCATGAGGACACTTCTTGAGCAACTCTTTAAATTGCTCCTATGCTCATTAAGAGTCTCTGTGTAATATTGTCCAATGGAAGTGACATCGGTACGGAGCTTTGCAAATTTTGTGGGAGAGAAGAACTTTGCCAAGAATTTCTTAGCCATGTTATTCCAAGTCCTGATAGAAACCGGAGGTAAGGTGAAAAGCCACTCCGACGCCTTCCCCTTCAGAGAGAAGGGAAAGAGGAAGAATCGATAGCCTCCTCTGTCACCCCATTCACTTGATTATGTTGGCTCGTATTAGGAACTTCGCCAAATGATTGTTTGAGCACTCGCTAAGAAGTTCACTGAAAGGCTCGCCTTGAATCCAATTGATGGGCGAGGGGTTGATCTGAAAATTTCTAACATCTATAGTTGGCATTACAATTGCGTTGTATTCGTTGAGCAGCACCTTGGTTGACACCCATAAGAGCCGCTTGAAGTGCTGCTTTGACCGCCACTTGAATTTGAGTTTGCACATTCATCGATGGAATTGGATGTTGAGGAGCATTAAGATGTGTCCCTTCCTCCTAAAGTTGATTTTGAAGACCTTACGGAGACATTGAAGAGGATGACGTACGAGACGAAAGTTTTTGTTATTTAAGGTTTTGTCTAATCGTCCGTTCAATCTCTGGGTCGAGAGGTAGTAGTGGATCGTTAGGCAAACGTTGCATGGATGAGAGAAATTGCATACAAAATTGCAAGCAAACAACCCAACTTAAGGAGATTGCAAGTAATAGAGAAACGATAGAAAATATAGAAAGAAAATAAAATGTTTAAGCACAAGGAAACTATTGAATCCGATGATAGAGATTAAGTCTCTGACAACGATGCCAAAAACTTGTTTACGATGTTGTATATCATGAATTAATGCAAGTGTACGTGTCGGATGTAAATAATAAGATGAGTATAAGAGTTATCGTCCCACAAGGACTTAACTCTAACGATCGATGTGTTAACAGTTCTCCTTGGGTCAAACGATCTAAGAGTGACGTTTTCGTTATGCAATAGCTAATGATGTAATTAAACTACACCACTAAAGATCAACACACACGTAACGATTTAAAAGTTTGATTTTTTATATATGTGAAGAGATATGCTTATGATTTCATTTTCTGATTGATTTAGTTAGTCACTATGTCGTATTATCTAATCGTTCATGAATTTTGGTTATAGATTGGATTTCCTATATTGTAATCTAAACTCTCTTGAGCCCTAAATTACGTCTAACTAACGCCGCCTTTAGCACCTCTAAGTGAAGGGCCGTTGCATATTAGAAAGCATGAGGTTCTTGGGTTTCCTGAAATAATCTCACGTGTCACTTAAGTGGTCTCTCGATCTCGCATTCAAAGTGAGGGTAAGTGGCTGGGACTTGACACATAATCTTCCCCTAGGAATCAAGACATGTCACGAATCATCTAACAGATGATCAAACCATTAAAGCATTAAGCACAACCACAAACCATAGCCATGAAATATTAGAGGACTAGATAAATGACTCAAAGTGACATAGATTCAATCAACCAACTACATCTTAACCCTAAATAAAGGTTTAGCTCATGCTTCGATGGGAAAGGCAATCTATCGAACACACAACATTCATGCAAATCATCTCGTTACAAATGGCAAAATAAGTAAGCAAAGAAGCCTTAAACCGATCGAGAGAGGAGATCCACATCGATCAATCCGAGAATCTTGCAGTATCCTGATTCGCCTTTTGTATGTTATTGTTTTTATGTTGTGTGGTGTTCTTCCCCTCCTTCCCTAGATTTGGAGGCTCAAAAGTGGTATTTATAGACTCCAAACGTGGGCGATTCTCGAAATTCGTGTCTGGCGGCTTATATAAAGTGCCCAGGCATTTGGGCTTTAATCAGGTTACATGTGTGCCGGGAAACAAGGCCTTAAGCTTGGGAGATTCAATGACCTGTGCCTGGGCACTTTGATATTTTGCTCGAATCCTTTTTTTGCTTCCACCACTTTTTATTTCCGCTTCGTTCTTTGCTCGATCACGCCTTATTTTCAACACCTTTGATCTATCTTTTTTCTCTTTTTTACCTGTAAATAACATCGAAATATCAATGCCCACAAATATAACAAAATGGACTAAAATCGGTACCAATGTGCACAAAAGGAGGTCGAAACAATCCATAGATACGTGAGAAAACTAGGCATGAATCGAGCTAAACATTAACTCATGAACTGCACTTACGGTTATTATGAACTGCAAAGTAATACAATATGATCCCAGAATGAAATACAAAGTTAGCAATATAAACTATCATATAAACTGAGAATGTTGTTATATGAACCGTAGTTACCATCATCATGAATTGCTGTATATTACAATATAAATTGTTGTGAAATACAAAGTTAGCAATATGATCAGCCATATGCACTGAGAAGATTGAAATGTGAACTACACGTACCATTATCATGAACTATAATGTAATACTATACGAACTATTTGTATATACTAGATTAACTGTAGTAAAATACAATATGAACCGCAAATGCAAGATAATTATTATGAACTTCGTATAAAACCAACATGAATTCAAAAGAAAACCATAAATAATCTTACAAATCACGGTCTTACAGACCACAAATAAGGCTGGAGTTTTTACGCAAATCATAAATAGTCTTTCAAATATTAATAGTTTTACAAACCATAAACTCTTACAAACTATTCTCCTCTGATAGGTTTTGACACGTTCGTCTGTTGTGTCCAAATCTCTTGCACCTATTACATGTCACTTGTTGCGTGATAACCTACGAAGAAATCCTCCTATTTCTTTGACGTTCAGGATGAGTAGTAACATTAGGTTCTCTGAGTTGTATGAGATGAGGTGGCACATCAGGCTGGGATTGATCTGGAATTTGATTGATTACCTCGTGGTACGTATTTCGATATATCTCCACCGTAAAATATGGATCAACATACAGAACGCATTATCCTCCCTTAACGTCAATAGCCGCACCAGAGTGTCTGCACGAAATGCCAGGCACTTGTCATTCCCTGCAATTGTATGTTCTTTCAAGATTATCCACAACATGAGTTGAATCATTGTCAATCACTTTGAATTTGATGTCGCTTGCACGATGGAGCCTCGGGGAACCCTCAAGGTAATCGTCAGTTTTGTGTGTGGTCCATGACATAACATATTAGAACCCTCAAGTTGAGACTCGCATCTTTATTTGGATCCGGATCTGATCGACAATACCAGTGATCGGGAGGTGATGTGCATCTCGAATCCAATTATTAATCCTCTTTATTAGGCTGTTCGTCAGGATGCCCCACCGTTTACCATGAAAAACAGAGTTGGTCCAGCACTTGTATGTGACTCGACGAGGAAGCTCCTTGAAAGTTCCATAGCTCAAATAATCTTATTGATGTGAGTATGGAATACATCCATCGTCACTCCATATGCCGCAGCTTTGAAAACAAATAAAAAATGCTTCTTGTTTAGAAAGGGTATTTGGTAAAGCCCTGCATATGAAAAAGATGCACTGCAATCAAACAAATATGAACTATAGTGAACACAAACATGAACTAGATTCAAACAAATATCGACTATAAGGCACACATATATGAACTATAATCAAACCAATAATGAACTGTAATGCACACTATTAGGAACTGTAATCCACACTACTATGTAAACCTCCATCAACTGTTATGTAAACCATATAAACTATAATGATAGCCAACATGAACTTTACTAAAAAACCAACACGAAGAATGAGATTAACAACATAATGAACCGCTATGTTAAAACTTAAAAACTGTAATGTAACTCATCATGAACAATAATCTAGATCGATATTAACTATAATGAAAACCAAAATAATTTACTTCCTTTTTGAAATTGTCCACAAGATGTCTTAAAGCAGTACGAGTGATGGGTCCTAGAAAAATATCGAGGAATAGCATTCAATAACCCGCTATAACGATCAAAAAAGAATACATATCTTTACCACACTCCCCCGTTGAGCCACAGTAATGCTTTTTCAAATTGATCGTAAAAGCATGCCTAATTCTCATTGTTTTTCGCCCCCAACAATAGCAAACGCCATAGGGAACATACCATTGTCCACGTCTAAGCCAGTTACACTCAAAAGACAAACACAATATCTGTGCTTAATGAATGTCTCGTCCATGAATACCACAGGTTGATAGCCTCGAACAAAGCCAAGCAAAGACACACAAAAGATCACAAATAGGTGAATAAATTGCTTCGTCTCAGGGTGGACATATTCCGCAAAACTGTCAAGACTTACAATCTTCAGAATTGTACAGTACGTACGTAAATGATTGAATGCATATCTCGTCCTATCATGAATCTCCTCCAATGCATGTTTCTTCCCTCGTCAGGCAAGATGATATTTCAGCTCAATACCATATATTTCATGGACTTAATCTACGATAGTACATGGACGTGTGCTTGATGTGTGACCTAGATTTCTCTTTACAAGATTCGACACCCAGACAGCCTTTGCTTGAGGATGTCCTCGACTCTGTAAGCCAATCTCACAACTGTGATTGAGATTGCACCTTCTACTAGCAAACTCACCATTTTGCTTCGATTTGGACGCACAAACATGCCAATTGCAATTCGCATAAGTGCAAGAAATAGTTACCTTCTCGATATTATTTTTCACAAACTTCGAGTTCCTTCATATAGTGATAACTTAATTTTTTAGAGCAGCACGAAACTCTTCAACACTCACAAAAACTTGACCCAAGCCTTGAATGGAATCATGCCAAGCCTCTATGGAATTGCTCTCGAGGATTGGTGTCGTTACAACACCTGGACTTTCATCAACCCCTGACCTTTAGTCCACCCCAAACTTGCACATAAACATGATCTGAAGTTTTGACCATTGTGAACTACAGATTGATTGATATGAACTACATATTATTTAATGTGAACTACTTCTTATGAAATATAAATTGTTCATTGTGAACAAAAGATTGTTAAATATTGTAATTCACGAACTTATCTCGCATCTGTAGGGACATTAGACAAGCTTTTTGGAGGTGGACTAGACCTCATGCTTGCTTCCATTTCGATGGCATCAACATTAGCACATGCGTAGACGTAAAACATATTCGTCGCATCACTATCGCCAATGAGAGTTACATGACATTTAATCTGAGGTGCAATGTATCTCTAAACAACCGACATTGAATTGATTCGATGGCATTTGTTCATTAACTGCTCAGAAACATCTACGAGCGTCATCAACCTCCAAATGACAATCACTACAAGAAATATTATCTTTTGCGAAGGACATATCATTCGCAAAAGATCATTTTTTTCTTTGCAAAGGATATATAGTGACGAAAAAAATCCGTCACAATAGCCCTCGTCACAAAACACCATGATCAATTGCGAAGAAAAATTCCTTCGTTAAAACTCATCATTTCCGAAGGATAATTCATTAGCTAATTTAATTAGCAAATATAGAAAAAAAAATATTCTTTTCTTTACATGGAGCTGACTGGCTGCTTACATGTCTTTGACCGGATCTAGGCAAACGCGCGCACAATTCTGTGGTGACCACTTGACCATTCAAATCCCTTCACTTTTTGACGCAAGCTATTTTATATGACCTTTCCATTCTTTTCTTAGGTTTTTGATTTTTTCAAGCATTTGAATCAATGCAAGCTAATTTAGAATTGTTTAATAACGATAATAACATTATTACACTAATAGTTTTTCTTTCATAATGTTATTTTAATTCATCCTGATTTTACTTTAGATTCATTTTTATGACAATATTATTTATTATTCATATTTGTACGGTTTAGTTAACTGTAGCTAACATATATATAAAACAATAAATTCATAGATTTTAGAAGAGACTAATAATATTCCTTGCAATATAACTAGATTATGACTACTCTTCTATGTTCATTATCATGTTCAAAAAGTTACTTAAGTAAGATACTTATATTATATTTTATTATAAATATTTTAATTTTATATATTTTATTGTTGGAACACCTTCAAGAGAAAAATAGAGCTTGTTTAATTGATCCAACAAATAATCAAAAGATATATTTTCAACAATTATAACGTGGTATAACAAAATTTCGGCAAATGAGAAGAGATCTTAATCAATATGAATATTGCGAGAAAAATTTAACAAATTAGCCAAGGAATTTTTCTCGCCAATGATGTGTGTATGTTGCAAAATAAATCGAACGTTTTAACGAAGGAATATTCCTTCACAAACGGATTTAGCGACGGAACCTTCACAAAATAAAATTTTCCGTCGCTAGATGTGTAATTTTTTAAAATTATGAAAACTAATTAAATTATCCGTTTTTAGAAACGGAATCCGTCGCTAAGGTTAATAAATTTTCAAAAGATTTCAACGACGCCTTCCGTCTCTAAAATTTTAAAATGAAAGTTGATTATTAGAGACGGAATCCGTCGCTAATATTTTTTGAAAAAACATTACCCGTAGCGACGGATTCCGTCTCTAGCTGTATAATTATTAAAAATTATAAAAAATAATTAAATTATCCTTTTTTAGAGACGGAATCTGTCACGAAATGTAATGTTTTTTCAAAAAAACAGTAGCGACGGATTCCGTCTCTAACACAGGATAAATCAATTTAAATTCACAACTAGCGACCGAATCCGTCGCTAATGTTACTATTTTTCAAAACATGTTAGCGACGGAATCCGTCGCTATATGCCATTTGATTTTAAAAAATATATATATAGAAACCGCAGAAAAATCCCTGTATTAAATTACAATGAAACTAAAAATGTATTTTATTACAATGTTTGATAATCATGATACAGTTTGTTCGATAAAAGTTTATGTTCAAACTCCTGATAATCCTATATCTTGTTGCTCGGGTGGGCTTGCATCATCGTCTGGTGGAGGAGGAAATCGAGGCCCAGAGATCCCAGCCTGTGCCTGACAAGTCGTCGAAGGATCCATCCCCATCTTCGAGAA
>JAOVYX010018686.1:0-19721 GCA_035668315.1 Drosera spatulata
TTATGTAAACTATTGATGACATGTTTGAGTCCGATATACGGTATATGTATTTATTCAGGTTTTGTTCTGATTTCAATATATTTTTTTTAATCCAAAATCAAAATTGGCTACGCAAATCCGTAGATAAAATGACATTTTTGTGGGAAAGATTTAGCTACGGAATTCCGTGACAGAAAGGATATCAACTTAGCGACGGATTCCGTCGCTAAGGTTGAGATCCTCTTCAGCGACGGAATCCGTCGCTAAGGTTGAGATCCTCTTCAGCGACGGAATCCGTCGCTAAGGTTGACCACTCTGAAATTTTCATTTTAACGACGGAAAAATCAATCCATCGCTGATATTTCTCATTTTAGCGACGGATCCGTCGCTAATCCATCGCTAAAATACATTAACGATGGATTTTTTCGTTTTAGCGACGGAAAATTCCGTAGCTAAAATGAAGAATTTTTGTAGTGTCAAAAATATGAGAGACTATATGCCTACACATATAATCACAATGCAATGCTTATCATGTCATTACTTGACTATTTAATATACAAATTTTTGAAACAAACTTAAACCTTTGTCATGGGACAATCAAACCTGATCTTCACAAGTATATTGTGAGACCTTAATGATTATGTCCCATACACACTTTACTTGCATAGTTCAAAACAAATTTTCGAGACAGCATTCAATACCTTATTAGATGAGCAAATGCAGCTTCTCACAATGAACGATTAAAAAAAACATCATACTATACCGAATGGATGGAGGGAATATTTTGCAAAACCTTATTAAGGACAAAACTAACATTTTAACGAAGCATCAATTTGGGTTGGTTATATGGCTATACACGAATCAAACCGAAGTGTTAACGAATTCGATCTCGAACACTAGTGAAAAACTCGAGCTCGAACCAAATTCGAGTATGTCTCGTCAAGTTTCGAACTACTTTTCAAGTAGTTTATCGAACACCAAATCGAGTCAAATCCGAGTTGAATTCAACTAATTCTATCGATATTATTCGGAAGTTCAAGTGATGTTTATAACTTATACTCATGTAATGTTACTGATTATCATAAAAATCTACTAAAGTACACACCGAACATTATATTAATATGTTAATCAACAATAAAAATATTCTTCGAAAAAGACAAACAATGAACGACAAATAAAAACATATAAGAAAATAAGATCATATAATCATATTCATGGATCTCCATCAAGCTATTTACAAACCCAGTGAAATGAAAAATCTACTACTTATAAGGTCATATTAGCAACCTGCAAACCTAGCAACGGTTATGAACTACGACTCTTAACAAAGTTATGATGCTAGAACAATTGCTACTTATATATGCATATTATCAAACTTATGAATCAACTAATAAGAATCAATAAGAAAAATGATAAATCATAGTATATAATTTTCTCTACTATTCACATAAAATTATTAAATTCAATGCAATCAATGTTCAAAAGGATTCTTAACCATTTTATTTTATGATCGAAATTCTATATTATTCTACGCAATAGTTGTTAATTTATTGATTTTAGACGAACCATTCGATCCAACTCGAACTTAGTCAAACTCGATTCTACTCACAAACACAAGAGCCGAACTCGATCCTACTCACAAACACAAGAGCCGAACTCATCGAACATGAAATCCTTGCCGAGTTCGACTCGACTAATGAACTCGATTCGAGTCGAGTCGATCTCAAACAATTTGTGAACTGTTCAGTTTGGGTACAACCCTAGTTGGTTAGGTTACTTCATTATGAAACAAACTCAAGCTTCTCCTAAAGTTGTGTTAGAAAGAAAGGACGGAAAAAGAAATAAAAAAAAAGTATATATAAAAAAAAGAAAAAAAGAAAAAGACCAAATGTTCAATGTCCATGGAAATTGTCCTGCCACTCTAAGACATTGCTTTCTTTTATTCTTTTCCACTCCTGCGATGTTCCATTGAACAAAGTAGATATTCCATACACACCCATATATAAATTGTTCACATAAAACAGTAGATGTAAATATGTTCAAGATCTCGCAGTGAAAAGAAAAAACGAGATAAAACACACAACCCATGACAGAGGAAAACAGAAAAACTGATTCCCATGGTGATTAGCTTGACAGCAAACATTATTTTGAAATCCATCGGCTATTTCACTCATGCATCGCCAGCACACACCGGAGACAGCCACCTTCATGCATCAGATCGAAAGCTTTGTTTATCTCACCGAGGGTCAAATTGTGAGTAATATACTCATCAACTTTAATTTCCTGCGAAAAACAGAAACACACGATCTGATTAAAACAGACACCTGAAAGTTACCACAAAGAATATACAACCATACATTACCTTCTTCATATACTTGTCGACCAGCCAGGGAACCTGTGAGCGGCTCTTGAAACCACCAAAAGCAGTTCCCTTCCAAACACGGCCAGTCACCAGCTGGAAAGGACGAGTACATATCTCCTCGCCTGATGCTGCTACACCCACTATAACAGAAGTTCCCCAACCCTGCCAAGTTTTTATGAACCAAAATGATAGCGCTTCATGGGACAAGGACATGCTTAAGAAAGCAGTTGTCTTGACGTAATGTCGAGCAAAATTGGACCATGTTCAGGTGGAACAGACTCAGACGAGTCTGAAAATAAGGTTACACACACACGCAATTTCCTGTGGAACAGTAGAAGATAACTTCAAAGAAACAAGGGAAAGATTATATGAAATGTGAAGCAAAGATCTGATAAATCACTCATGTATTGCTGTGTTCACTGATGATAGGGGCAATTCAAAAGCTGAAGAGCAAAATAAAAAGGGGGTTGAAATTGCAGTCCAAATGCAACATGAGATTATATACCAACAAATCATGACAAACAATGTAGCAGAGAGATATCCTCCAACCTATGTGGAGACCCATTTGAATGGAAGACCAAGACGTAGCTTGGATGAGATTCTTATATGACAAGTCACAGAAGTTTAAAATGTACAAGGAGTGGATCATCAATTTACCATCAGAGGATGAAAGCAGTAATTGATAGTTGCAACAAAAGGATCATTCGAATACAAGCAACCTAATTTACCTTGTGACAGCACTCCAGAGCAGCCCTCATGACTGAAACATTTCCGATGCATTCGAAACTGTAGTCCACCCCACCATCAGTGAGATCGACAAGGACTTGCTGTATTGGTTTATCATGGTCCTTAGGGTTTACAAATTCTGTGACTCCGAAGTTCTTTGCTGCAAATTAATTCAGAGACTGCATAGTCAGAGATTTTTTTTTCCAAAAAAACCATTTGACCGTGCCAGCTACACATGTTGAATCTAGAATAACTAAGCGTTAATTCAGCTGAAAGACATTCACAAATGCTGTAGAGTATATATTTCTACAATTTCACATGTTAAATAACTCATGCCATGTATAATCAATTAACTGCAAAAGTTTTTACCATATCTACAGCTGTGCCATTTGCCAGGAAATAGAAAAATGATGAAGGGTTGGTAACAAAGGAAATAAGTACTCCCTCCATTCCGAATTATTTACAACAGTTTGAAAAACACATTTGTCAAGGCAAAGTTTGACTCGTGTCGCGGGACGATCAAACATCATTTTTTTGAAAAATTATCGTGAAATACTAATGATAATTTAAGTTATGTACTTCAACTTGACGCTAGTGGCATAATTTTCTTGCATCATTAAGACGACAAACCTCCTCAAAATACGAGTTGAATAATACAATGATTGGGAGTGTAGCATTAAATATGGAATGGAGGGAGTATGTTGTATAGAGGTTGACCTTCGTAACAAAATATGATTGCAACTCAACACATATCATCACAATTCAACGGTTATTATGCCTTTTCTTTTTCTTTTTCTTTTTTGTGCTAATCAATGGTTATGACAAATTTGCCTATTAATAGTTAAAAAAGATGGAAAAAATTACAAAAGATAAATCTCATGCATTATCCTAATATCCAAACCATACACAAAATCACAACATAGAATAATAAGCAAACCCCACCCAAACTACCTAGTTCAAAGCCTCCAGTTAAAGCAAGTCTTGGGGTCTGCACAAGGTCTTATTTGGCTAATTGAAAGGTTATTCATGGAGAAGAAAACCTTTGACTAAGATATCACTGACAAAAGTGTTTGATCTATAGGTCAAACTCATCGCACAACAAATTGAAGAGACCATTTATCAATCTGAAGTCAAACCTCAACTTTGGTGCAAAAAAGCTAACCAATATTTATGAGCAAGAGGCAGTGTTTTCATCACTCTTACACTAGTTGGGTGATAATGAACTAACCTATTTTGTGCACATCTCCCTAGATTAGAAAAGAGTTCAAATGAAAAGAGTCTTTTCATAGCTAGGCCTTGTTTGGTATGACTTTTGGATAACATTTCTGATTTCTACTTTGCATTCTCTGGCTACCGAATCCAATCTGTTCGGTATGATTTTCTGTTTTTCAAAATGAAGAGTAAGAAGCGAAAAAAAGAAATTCAAAAAAAAAAAAAAAGAAGAAGAAAAAAAGAAAAGAAATGGGATTATAATTACTGATTCACGATAACATTTGATATTCTCTGTGTGTCCCACAGAAATTGCGAATATTTGGATGCCCCATATAAATTGTGTCATTTCTCTAATAGGCAAGTTTTGAGTGCTAAAAGTCTAGATTATCCCGCTTTTATATCTCATCATTTTCATAATCATTTTTTTTATTCCCTTTTTACCCACTCACAATTCTAACTTTCATTCTTTCATTTCTCTCTCCCTCCCTATCCAGTCACAACTCCACTCACCTCAATGGTCGACACAACTCCACTCACCATTCACTCCTATAAGCTCAAAAAGGCATTTAAGTTTAAACAAAAAGCACAAAATCAATGGATTTCTTAATAATTGTGCCAAGTAAATACAACGCAATTTATGCGGGACAGAGACAGTAGCATTTAACATGCAGATTTTCTTCTAATGATGATCATATTTAAATTTTAATGTGATGATTTCGGTTTTGGTTACAAGCTTTTTGATTCTTTACTAGTTTCAGATTCTACTATTTTGAGCAATCATATCAAACGGCCCATGAGCTAACCAATCTTGTACACATCTCCCTAGGCTAGGAAAAAGAGTTCAGACAAAGCAATAAGGTGCAACGACTTTTTAAATAGAAAACACTTCCATCTGAATAACACAAATCAAAACATTTAAAGGAATGTCATCCAAAAATCCTAAAAATAAAATAATATCATACCAAAGTTCTAATAAGATATTCTACTATTACAGTGCTCCTCTTCAAGCTAATGTAAATGCACTAGAATTTCTTCCATTTCTTGATTAGTCATTTCTTTCTCATATTCCGCGAATAGTCAATTCCTCAAGGAGTTACAAAAAAAGCTCTTCACGTTGCCATGGAAGTAGAAAAAAATTGCGATAACTAGCAACAATAAATAGAACCAAGCAAGTAGAGCAGCGAAACCAATCAAAGAAAGAGAAGACACTCATTCCTTGTCAACAAGTGATTCTTGAATTGCATCAGTTGTAAAATGAAGGGCAAGCTACTGCAAGCCCCTCCATTCATATAATATGTTCATCAGATATACAATAAAAGAAACAACAGTTATCACCTGTTTCAATCTTTTTGCTGTCGATGTCTATACCAATTATCCTGGAAGCACCTGCTGCTTTAGCACCTTCTGCAACCTATCAGCAGATATTCAAAGATTTCGGGGAATAAATCATTTTCTTTCACAGAACAGTAAAATGCAATAGGAACTGAAATAGAGGTTCAAGCCCAATACAACATACCGCGAGGCCAACAGTGCCCAAACCAAAAATAGCAACATTTGATCCTGGTTCGACCTTTGCAGTATTCCACACAGCTCCAAGACCTTAAACAACAAAAAATTGTAGTGATAACACACCATGACACCAACTTAAAAAACATGACCTAAGCACATTCCCTGATATCGCACCCAAGGCCAGTGAAAACATGTCTTGATACCATTCTGTTTATGTGGTATAAAAATTGCACTGATAGTTTGATGTGAATAACAAATTCTATTGAAGCTCCTTTCATAAATTATGTGTATCCTTCAAAATGAACTTCTAATCGATAACCATTTATATTGACAAGGCTCATTCTTGCTGAAGGTATTAAATTGGATAACAGAAATAAGAATCACCAATTTTATTTTATTTTACATTTGAACGCATCCAGAGACATCTCTAAACAGAAAAAAACTGCGAGTGAAATTGAATTAAGGGAGTACAAGTTCATAATCAATTTAAATCACAAGCGTCTATGTTGGGAAGTACTGTTGTACAAGTTCTAAGCTGCTCCAAATGGAAGAGAGAAAATTAAGAAGCGTAATGGGATGCCTCCTTGACCGAAAAACAACCCTCTCAATTTGTGAGACAAGATGTGTACATCCTCTCCCAGACCTTGTTCTAAATGGGAGCCTTTGGTGCACTGGCTAAGCTGAGGTAACAGGAGTGAAATGGCCTCTTTATTTTCTTTTTTGTTCTCTTTAGTAATGGACTATATACTTCAGTGTCTTTGGGAGAAGATAACCGCATCTTCTCAGTTAAAAGGTTAGCACTTCAAACATCCACATCTAAAAAGACAAGATTATGAAGATTTGATAATCAAGGAGCTGCTCATATGCAATCCAGTAAAGAAAAAACGAAAAAAAAAAACACAATGCCTCACCGGTTGGAACACCACAACCAAGAAGGCATACTTTATCCAGAGGAGCTTTGGGATCAATTTTGGCAACACTAACATCATGCACAACAGTGTATTGACTAAAGGTTGAAGTTCCCATGAAATGATAGAGAGGTTTTCCATTGATTGAGAAACGACTCTTGCGGTCATTCATCATAACGCCAACACCTGTCGCTGCCCTCACTTTCCCACAGAGGTTTGTCTTTCCAGATTTGCAGAACTTGCATTCCCTACATTCTGCCTGATAACAAGGTATCACATGATCTCCAGGCTCGACTTCAGTTACACCTTCACCAACACTCTCTACAATCCTGCAACACCCAAAACAGATCAAACTCCTGTCTCAACAGAAACAGAACATGCCGAAAGAGATTAAAAATACACATACCCAGCAGCCTCATGACCAAGAATACATGGGAAGAGGCCTTCAGGATCCTGAAAGTTAAAGCATATAAATTCAAAAGATTGTTGTTAGATTGTTAAACAGAAAACCAATTTGTTTCTCTATTTCCAAGCAAAATTCCCTGTTAGTTATAGATAGAGGTAAGAATGACGTCAAAGCACATAATAAGAAGATTGAGTATGAATGGCAGAGCAGGATGCCAGTTTGATAAGTCTTTAATGTGTGTGTTTTTCCTAGGTTATTTCCTTTGTTTTGAAGCCGACCCCACTTGATGGGATAAAGGCTTGATTTGTTGTTGTTGTATTTCTTTTGTTTTGGAGATGTTTTAGTTGTGAAGTATGCTATTTAGCTTCCTTATGTATCACGACGAAGTCCTAAACCTGGTTTCCATATATCAATCGATTTTTATTAATATTTAATATTTTTTAAGTTATTACATGTAAACTTTTTAAAATAAATATTTAATAAATTTTATTGTTAAGTTTATACTTTGAATAATTTATTATTGAGCATAATATATACAAAAAATTCTCCTAAGATACATGTTTTATAAAATAATTCCCAAAACATACAACCCGAAAATAAAAACCCCAAAACATACAACGTTCATCTCTCTCTCCTAAACTTCTTCAACCTCTGTATCTGTATCACACCACCACCTCCACTACCACTACCGCACTCGTCTTGCATCTCCACCACCGTCTTCTCTCACCGTCTTCGACACCAATATTTGAACGACGCCTCACTCTCTTCCCTTCGCTACCTCTGCGTTGTCCTCCTTCCTTCTCGGCCTTCGCACACTTACCTCTCAAGGTCGGCTTTTGCTTCCTTTTCGTCTAATGATGGAGTGATGTCCGAGGTGATGGAGGTGGAGTATGAGGTGGTGGGACAAAGGATGGCGATAAAGATGATTATGGCCATGTAGGAGGTTTGTCAGCGATGCGAACTGACAATGCACCAGTATAAATTTGTGTTTCAATCAGCGTGTTTTCATTTTGATTGAAGAAAAAGAATTAAAAAAGTGTGACTTTGTTTTGTATCTTGTGATTTTTGTTTTCGTAGTTATTGGTTTGATTGTGAGCAACGTTTCGAGAAAAATTGAACTGGCGCATTGTTTGATTTGTATAGATGCACTGTTTGTCTATACAAATCAAACAGTATGTCAGTATAAATTTATGTTTCAATCATGTTGGGTAATATGAATATCAAGTTTTCCTCATATGATTTTAATTTTCTTTGAAAAATTCAAATAACTAAACCCTAATTTATCACTTTCATCTTGTTTACGTTTGATTTTTGTGAATTGTTTTTTTTTTTTTTTAATAACAGGTGCCCTGTTTCATTCCTTCTGACGCCCTATTCGAAACAATACGCCAGTGTTTGTTTCTTTTTTAGAAAAAAATCATGTTGGGTACCATGTGATAATATGTTTTCAATTTTATGGATTTCATGTTATAAATTTTTGTTTTTGTTGAGTTTTTATGGTTTTTCGTTTTGGTGTTTAGATTTGTTGGATTTGAACTGACACACTGTGTTGCTTTGTTCTGACGCACTGTGCGCCAGTTCAATGAAGCAGGGCGTCTCAAACAGTGCGCCAATACAACGAAACAGGACGTCTGCAAAAATTCTGCATTTTTTTCTTCTTGTTTTTTTTTTTTTTTTAAGAAAAAACATGTTTACTAACTTTAGGACATTCATTCCTCCAATGTCCCTTCTGGTGACAATAGTGACAAGAATCGGATTTCTTCGAGCTTTTACTCTTGGATCGGCCTCTGAACTTATCCTGTTGTCTTCGATCCTATCTTCCTCTGATGAATAGCGCATCATCAGAACTTGAGGGCCTCGACGATTCCGAGAGCTGGTGTCTCAGCTGACTGCTACTCAAAGATAACTTAACATCTTCCAATGTTAAAGAATCCCGCATATGAATCATAGTAGTCACAAGGGCTTCATAACTACTAGGGAGAAAGCACAACAGAATCACCGCCGCTTCTTCATAAATAAGGATTTTTTTTTCCAATTCTATTGTCATGTTATAAATTTGTGTTTATGCATTCACTTAATCTAGTGTTTTTTTTTTTTTGGAAAAAAACAACAGGTGCACTGTTTGAATAACACTCACGCCCTATTTGAATGAAACAATGCACCTATGGTATGTAAACAGTGCGCCTGAATATTTGATCATGTAAACAAAACAAAGCATGTTTTTTTTAATTTGTCAATGAACGTTTGAATCAATTCACTTGAATTTATGCATGTAGTTATCTTTTTATCAAATGATTGCGATTTTTTTTTACAGAGTTCAAATGAGAAAACCCTAATTGATCAATTTCACATTTTTTCATTGGATTTTGTTGTTGAAACAGTGTGTCGTTCAGGATTGATAGTGAAATTGAATTTGAGTGACGATTTCGATTAAAGGAAGATTTGAGTTGGATTTGGATTTAGTTTTGGATTGAAGGACGATTTTCATTTTCGCGGGTTTGAGTGTTTTGGGTTCAGTTACTCGAAATTGCATAATGAGGATGAGGGTGGTGATGTGTTGGAGGAGGTGGATGTGATAATGATGCGCTAAATTCATTGTTCGATCTGTACTCAATGTTGTTTTTAGGGAAAAAATAAAGACGCACTGTTTAAGGCACAATGTTCTTTACAATTACAAATAATGCGCCTTTGTTATTGTCAACATCGTGCCTTTGTTATTTCTCATTTAGGAATTTTGAGTAGAATGGCGAAGATGATGATTATGCTAATGAAGATGCCATCGAATTCAATTCTCTTCAATTGACGAGTTTTGGGACGTGTCATTGTTCAGGCGCACTATTTGAGCGCACTGTCTCAAACAGTGGGCTTTTACTATTACAAACAGTATGCTATTGATATTTCTCTTTTAGGATTTCTGAGATGAATAAGGAGTATGAAGATGATTATGCTGATGAAGATGCCATCGAGTTTGGTTCTGTTCAATTGATGCATTTTCGGACGCCCAGTTTGATTATTCAGACGCATTGTTTGACTATTACAAACATTGTGCCATCGTCCTCTTCTTCTTCATCTGGTAAGTGGACAATCAATTTCCCTGAACTCAATTTCAACTCGGTTTCACGATTTCTCGATTCAATTCTTTCGATTTCCTGGTTTGGTATGTTTCTATGGTTCTGAGACTTGTTGAATTGAAAAAGGATGCAGAGGAGTGGTGTTGTCGATGGTGGAGGGAGAAGAAGAAGAGGAGGAGGAGGAGGAAGATGACGACGACGACGACTGAGTTTCCGACGAAGGATGGTGGTCGACGACAGAGGAGTGGTGTTGATGATGGTGGAGGGAGAAGAAGAGGAGGACGATGAGAAGTTATGAAAAGGACAAAAGTGTAGTTTTTGGGAATTATTTTTCCGGTTGTATGAGCTTGGGATTTTTGTTTTATTTTTTTATACTTTTTGGAAAATTTCCCCATATATATATGTGTGTGTGAGAGAGATTATTATTTTTATTTTATTTTTTGAATCGAATATGTATATTATTTAAGATTATTTAAGATGAGCATTAAAATTTTGTATTGATTCATAATAAAAGGGGAAAAAATGATACTCATTCTTATAAGAAATATATTATCCAACTTTGATTTTAAGTTTTTATTCTAATCATATAAATATTTTGTTCGATCATTTGTGATGACAACTTATATTAAAGAGAACACCATAAACTATTTATATTTATATTTTGTATTTGTATTTTTACTTTTTTACACATTTGAAACATATTGAATTTTATGAAAAATGAAGTGTCAATATATAATAAAAATATTAATTTATAATCATAAGTAAGAAGACAATTAATGCATGACCAACCAAACTTGGTACCAAAGAAAACCAAACTTGATACCAAAAAAAACCGAACTTTGATATCACGAAAGATAAATGTAACATTATATATGGTACTGCCATTTTCTATGTTTCATTTGCAGAATATACCACTTTGGAGCTTTTTTATGGTTAAATGTCATGATGATGGATGCAAGACAATGGAATTGTGCGTTGAAGCTTTTATTTGGAGTGTTTATGAAGTTATTATTGAAGTGTTTGAGTTTGTGATCAAAGCATGAAGTATCAATTGGTATACCCAAACTTTATTAGGGTATTAGGGGACGGAGGGAGTATTTCATATACGCCAAATTTTATTTATTTTGAACTTAGTTGCTGGAATATTCACAAGCTTAGTTAAAGATTTAATTTATTTCACCTAAAGAATTTTAATAGCCTTCCTCCTAAGATCTATACCCCTCACTACTATATTACGTATTTTTAGGCGGAAATTAATTTCTGTGCTAAACAACACGCGACACAGTTTCATTGCATGAAAACCATCAGTCCAAACTATAGAATGAGCACTAATCAGAAGAGTCTACAACCTTCCATGCTGCAATTAGTTGTATGATAGACAATTCAAGAAACACCAAAAAAATTAAGTGCATTATGCCACAACAAACCCACCCATCTAAATGCACATCTCATAATCGATGACTGTATCAGACCCCAAACAATTACATGGAGGGAGCACTTTGTATGATAATTGGCCAAATTTTATTAAGCAAGCTTTGTCAAAGCTTTTACTTGATGTTACGCACTAAATGGAGGAAAGCTAGTAAAGATTCAGAGCATAGGATTCAGATACATGAGTTTCAGAATGTGGTGACTTCAGTACCCATAATAAATTCATTGATTTCATACTAGAGGCAACCATCTGAAAGGCCGAACTCCTCACTATTGACATTTCAGAAGCTGACATCAAAAAATTCAAACACAGTACTAAGATCAAATAAAATAGATTATGAAGTGATCACTGCTCCATATTTCGCATCATAGTATGTATACCAACAGGGTGTTGAATGGCACTGTTTTGGTTGTTTGTAGAGGTTATCATTTAGTCCAAGCAGGATCAGAACTTGCTTAACAATTTCATCCAAATGCCTTTTTCGGTCTCCCCCTATCTTGAATTCTCTCTATCACCACTATGAATTCACACTGCCTTAGCAGAGCTCCATAGTAGATAACCATGGTTTTAAACTTTGCAATCAGATGAAGACTTCTTACCCATTGAGTGACTAAAGCCAAAGTAGATAATAAGACAAACATAAGCAAATATGAGAAGAATGGCCATAGCATGGGTTCCATGAAAATTTCCATCCAAGATTGTCTTCATGCATGATATACAACGAGAAAGAAAACAACTTGAATGTCAAAAGTTAACACAAATGAGTCTTCACATTACCATTGTAACAAAATTCGGATACGGGTTTAATTCAACAAATATAAATTACGTAAAATAATCGAAGAGAATAGGAAATAATCGAGAAAAAAACGTAAGAATAAATTCAGCATGAGAAACGGAAAAAATCGAAACCCGGAATTAATACGGGTTTCAAACGGAAAAACAAAGGGGTCGATGTTTTTGAAAAGCTTTAATTTTTGCGTGAAGGTTTCAAGATAGTTTGGTTAGATTTAAAAAATTCGAATTTTTTTCGTATTATACGAAAAATCCGAACTATACACGAATTATACGAAAAATCCAAGTTATACACGGACTATACGAAAAATCTAAATTATACTCGAACTATATGAAAAATCCAAATTATACGCGAACAATATGAAAAATACGATTTCGATTCAGCTAACAAAAAATCCTTAGATTTTTCGTAAAATACGTGAATTATTCACGGATTTTTCATATGATATGAACAGTATTGCACCCCAATTCGAAATGGCAAACTACTATGTACAAACTCATTAAGAAAGAACGTGAATAATATTAGCGATCTTATGCTTCCACCGCTCCATGACACTATCACATTGGTTAGATCAGGAAGTTAGAAACAAAGATATAGTACAATGTTACATGCGATTGTTTTAAAGCAATTGAAATTAACCTGCGATTAATGTAACAACTTCCATTAATATACAATGAGGAAAAAAAACGGAGATGCCTTGTTGATTAAACAATTCGTGTGTCCCCATCAAGCCTTTCCCATACAAGATCGCAAAGACCTTTTCCACAGCAAAACCATAAACAAATATCATTCAACTTGTCCAAGCTATGAAAATTTCATGACTCCATATCATATTCGTTCTCTCAAGAAAAACCTCAACAATAAAAAAAAAGTGTACTTAAGTTATCAGGTACACGACTTAGTAAAATGAACCCAGAATCCCAGATCTCAGCACTGCAAGTCAAAGTCATATATCCCAACAAACAAATAAACACATCCCACTTCGAGCTTTGACCTAAACCAGTAGGTCCACCACCCATCATCTAATTATCAAAAATTAAACGCTGATAAACATAATCAGGGTAAGCCACAACTGTATTTCCACAGATAGGTTCGTTCAACCCAAGCTAATAATCCACCAATGCACTAATCGATGCTAATATCCACGGCTTCAATCACGGAAAAATCAAATCCAATACTAATCAACAACATTCGAATTTCCAAACAGTAACAGTCGAATCCAGAAATGGACACTTGCACCCAAAAAAATTGAATATGCAGAGGCAGGAAAAATGAGGAGACAAAAAAGGATAAGAAACGAAAGACTAACAAACCTTGCCGCCCCAAGTGTAGGCGTCGGTGTGGCAGAGAGCGGTGAAGAGGATCTGGATTCGGACCTCACCGACCTGTGGCGGCGCCACCTGCACATCTTCGATTACCAGCGGCTTGTTGGGTTCCCAGGCCACCGCCGCTATCGTTATTCAATATGAGTAACAGATCAGGAATCAGAGGCTGATTAGGAAGAGACCCATGAGACGGGGGGAGAGAGAGAGATTGCTGACCTTTGCAAGTGATGACCTGACCTTGAGTTGCCATCGTTTTCGTGACTGTTCGGCTGTCTATCTTCACACTATGGCGGTGTCGCCGATAATGGGGCCTTCTCGGTTCTTCGCTTCAGATTTTATGGGTGCGGAGGTATATGTCAAATCAGAGGCTCCTTATATATCAAAATCAATAACAAAAATAAAAAATCAATAATAAAAATAGAATTATTTTAAATTAAATGATTTTCTATAAAATAAATTTTAAATACTATATTTCGATAAAAGAATCTTATTTTTGTTTTTTATTTTCTATTTCTATTTTATTCGTCTAAAAAATATAAAATAAAAATGATATCAAATAATTCTATTTGATTAGTTAGTTAAACAAAAATAGAAAATACGAAACGAAAATGATATCAAATACGTCCTTAAACTACTTTCTTCGTCCGAGATAAATTATAACAAAATATAAAATGGATATTCTATATAAATTATAACATTTTCTAAATTAACAAGTTTTTAGGACCCAAATATCAAAATTAATCATATTTTATATTAAATCAATTTTTTTAATCATTATTTTTTCTCTCTTTACCTACTAACAATTTCTTCTCTACCTTCTCAGAAGGGTAAAATTATAAAACACTTCAAAGTCACACACTTATTAATAATAATACTTAGTCAATACATAATAATTTATCTCGGATGGGAAAAATAAAAAATATTTTTTAAGAGATAATTCTTGACAGGTATAGTTTTAATTAAAAGAAAATATTCCACTATAATTTTATTTAAGAGAATTATCATTTGGTCACTTTTTTCAATCCTATTTATCAATTAATCAAGCCAAGATTTTTATGTCAATTAGTTCACAATCTAATTAATGTACTAATCATAGCTAGTCATATGAGTAAACATATCTGATTAAAACCAATTTACAAGATTCTAATCCTAACTATTTTAATTACAAAAAATCATTTTGTAACCCATCAAATCAAATCCACCTCTCTACTCCAACAATGAACACCACTGTCGAGGCTCAGTGACACATGCGGAAAACGCATCAATATTCTCATCAGCCTCTTTGTCGATGGTTCCATGTAACCCATCTTCTGCAATGTAGACAAAAGGGCATTTGGTTCAAGAAAACCCTTACGCAGACTCAACTTCTTGGGAAAGGGGTTTGTTGATTCATCTTTTAGGTCCTCAAATTCCAGAACCTAAACCTCACACACCCCGACCAATACATACACCCTCCATATCTCGACACCCTTGACTGCCGTCAATCATCCGCACTCGACGCACTGTTGTTGGGTCGAGAGAGGCAAGGAAAGACGAGAAGCGAAGCCATTAATGAATATGTGTATTATGTATTGTGCGGTTGAAAATGATGATGAAGGGAAAATGTGAAAGGAGATGAGGCGGCGGAGTTGATTGGAAGGGGATAGAGATGATTAGATAAGTATATGTATTATTAGGGTTTTAATTATGGGAAGAGATTAAATGCTTAAAGATACTTTGATGATCACAATCTCATAAAATTTAAAAAAGAGACTGATTGGTAATTAATAAGATTCATGTGATGTTTTGGCAAATAAGATCTAAGAAAGTGACACATTTTATTTCCATCAAATATTTCATAATCAATTAAAAGATCATTTTCTCAAATACAATTACAACATCTAAAATTTAGTTTCCTAAAAATTCATTATTTTTAAACCCAACAACAAACTGATGACGACGAAAACTGACGACGGAAAATTGACGATGACGACGGAAAAGTGAAGACGACGACGACGAACTAACGACGATGATGATGATATTGACGATGAATTGACAACGACGACGAAAAGACGAATGAGGGTGAGAAAATTATGGATGGTAGTGTTGGTGGTGATAGCGTGTGTAGGAGATGTGGTTCGGGTATGGGGGGGAGAGGATGATTTGGGGATAAACACAAGATTAATATATTAAAAAAAAAAAAATAATTACGTAATCTTCAAAATAAGTAAAAATAGAGGTTGATGGAGATTTGATTTTGGATTAAAATGGCAAGGTGGTTCTTCCGTAAAAAAAAGATGGGATATTTATTGGGAGTTTTTTTTTTTTTTTTTTTTTTGCTACAGGGTTACCTTTGCTACAATTTAGCATGGGGGAATAGGGTATGCACAAATTTTCTTTGTTAAACAGTGTGCAACCTTCTATCGGCTTAGTATGCAATTCTCCAACTACAGGCTAGCGGAATTAGTCCGCGGTCGAGATTCAAGGACTTATCTCTTTGTGTCCAACAAGTTTTCTAAGAATTCTAAAAAGTATATAAAACAGTAGACGACACAAGAACTTATACTGGTTAAGACAATTGTTGTCAAATTACTAACGAAGGCTTAGTCCAGTCTTTTCTTGCTGATCAGTGTAGTCAAATCAAGAGGGAGTTCAATATCCATTGGTTTTTGGCTTACATGATAGAACCCGCAAGATGCTACAAATTGAAATATTCGTTCCACTTCACACAACATAATTGTAATAAAAATGTAATAGTGATAAGCACCAGTCGATCCCACATAGAACGGTCTTTTCAGATTTTGTGAAGTAAATTTTCGATCTATCAATTTTCTATAAAATTTGGGGGGAGGGGGGATGTTTTGTTGAGAAGAACAAAAAAATAAGTAAAACAATGCAATAAACTAAAATAGATCAATTGAGAATTTATTTGGAGAATTTAATCAAGTTCGACAAAACGTATGGTCTTCGTGATCTTTACTTGTCATGGACTTTAATCACGGACTAATAATTTTCATCTCATGTTCTATTATGATAGGTGTTTGTAATTAAGCTCGCTAAAAAGAGAGTTGCTGATAGAAGCTTTTGGTTAACATAAAGTATGTCATAATCAAACTAACACAATTACTCTATGTCAAAACGAGAATATAACATAAACTAAATATGTCGCATTAAGGCTAGTCCTCTAACACCTCACAATATTGTTGTTATCCTTTTCTTGCTGTTATCCTTTTCTTGCTGTTAGCCTACCTCCTCGTCTGCAGCCCTTTTCTTGCTGTTATCCTTCTTATCCTTGTCTACATCCTTGTCCTTTCCATTTCCCTTCTCAGCATCCTCGCCATCTTTTCCATGGATCCTTGTCCTTCTTCTTCCCCTTTTTGTTATCATTAGTTGAGGGAGTGGAGGATCGTTGAGCTTTCAACTCTGTTGTAAGTGCCTCGACTGCTTCACGAAGAGCTTGAAGTTCTGCAGTCATGGAGGCTTGTGCTGTAGTGGCTCTATTTATCTCTTCTTGGACTCTATTTTCCAGGAGCATGACACGTTGATCATTGTTGATTATGTGTTGCTCCAATTGATGTTGTGTATCTTAAAGCGATCTTTGCAATACTCAAACCTATGCAGTCTGGGTGCTGTAGAGTTTGTTGATGGCAGAGGTGTTCCTAAAGCTTGTATTGTTCGTTCTAATGATTTCTTGGAGAAGTTTATTTTTCCAATAGTGTCAATGCCTTCATGTATTTCTGCAAAGAGCTTGTACTTCTCATGTTTTTTCAGCTTCCAGCTGTTCTACTAGAGGAGTTAGGCTGCAAGCGAGATGAACTTGACCCATTCAAATGGATGGGATCATCAAACTGAAGTGTCGCCGACAAAGGTATACCTACAAAAAAACCAAAAGGCATCTTCCAATTCGCCTTAATCTGCACTGTAGTACGGTCTACATCTGGGAGAGGAATATTAACATCTTCTTCTTTGAGAACTAAATAGTTAATGTCACCTTCCATAGCTATCATATTCATAGATCGACATGTCTCCAAGCCAATGCGCAATGATCCCTTAGCCTTGTCTAAGCTTTCAACTGCATAGTTGAGTGTCTTTGCAATAGTTGTGATGAATCCACCCACGCAAATATCACCCGTGTCCTTCGTACTCAACAAATCCATAAAATGAAGCAAGAAGTACCCAGTATCCGCTTGAAGCTCTTTCACCATCGCATACAAGAAAAACAACTGTTTCTCATTCACATTCCCAACACTTTCGCCCCTATCAAAAATAGAGTGCGACATAACTCGATGTAGGTAGCAAAAGTTTGGGTTTTTGAGGTAAGATGACTTGGCTCTTTCCCAATCAAATTGACCGTTACGAGTGAAAGAAGGAGCCAATGTGATCTTTTTTCAAACTGAAGCCCCTTTAAAAGATCTCGGAACAAGAAGTAGTTCAGCTGACGGTAATCCCAGCAAAGCATTGAATTGAGATAAACCAAATTCATGCTCGACATTGAACATCCAAAACTGAATCTCACCGTTAATTTGAGGATCATACGGACACACTTTAATCATCAGAGAAGAAAGGAATTCCAGCATGACACGCACATATGACCGATGCTTGTGCCCCAACCAATTCTATTCATCAACCAGTCCACATCATCAAGCAGTCCCAATTCTGTCAACGCCTTTTCATCAATGTAACGCATATTCACAACCTTATGCTTAGAAAGCATATCAAATTTCTCCTCATGTTCTTTGTCTCTAAAGTCCATATCATCATATCGAAGAGGAGGATTAGTAGAAGCTGCATTAATTCGAGCATGCTTAGAAGTAGCAGGTCTTGTCGATGATCGTTTCTTTGACGTCGAAACTCTGATTTTTGAACTCGGTTTTCTGGCCTTGGGAAATTTTGCTTTTACAGTAGCTGTTTCAGCGGTCGACTTGCTAGTTTTCGCCATCTGCACAATAAAATACAACAGCTTCCAAAGAAACTATATTCACTAACAGCAACTGCTCAACTCCACCTGTTATTAGCTGCACAATATCAAAGTCGATGAACACCAAAGCTGGCTGAATCAAACCCAAAACCAAAATCGAAACAGTGCTTCCTTCCCAATCGAATTTACTTCAGCAGCAGAACCCTCGACACCCACAATCAACCAAAGAGCAGATATATTCTCAGATTTGATGAAAAATCGAATCTGAGAAATTAGGGTTCTTCGTCTGTTGAAGAAAAGATTTGTGCTGAATCGGTATGATCTGTAGTGAAATTCGGAATGGATTTTGGGTAATTAAGTGGAGATTTTAAATGGAAATCGATTGATTTCAAAGAGGGGAAAAGATATTATTTGAAGATTTTTTTTAAAACAAAATTATTTGAAGATTTGAATGAACTGATTTTATTTTTTCCCGGAAAATCTGAGCAAATGGAGAAGTACACTCACGGTCGTTGTGTTTGGAACAAGCTGCCCGTTACTTCTTCTGGCAAGGAACGTGCTTTTCTACAATTTTGAATGAGGGAAGATCACGGCTGGCATGGTCTGCACAGGTGAGCTGTTATATCATCTGTTAAGCCTTCAAAATCGTAGCTTTGAAGAGGAGCAGGTAATGGCTGGCGAAGCTGTAATGGGCTGTCTGTTAGATATTCTGTTAAGCCTTCAAAATTGTTGTTTCGACGATAAGCTGACAATGGCTGTTAGGATCATAACCGGCAGGCCATTACTTCTACCGTGAAGGACTGGAAAACTTCAGTTTTCAACTACATTGCATAATGGCTGTGATGAGCTACTTGCAGGCCATTACCATGCTTGAACACGTTCTGAAATGGTGCTGCAGCTTAGATTTGTCAATCTAATTTCTAGCGTCAAAACTTTTTTTTTTCTTTTTTTTTTTTGGTGACGAGCATGTCCGGGCTATCTCGCGTAGCGTCAAAACTTGACCTCAACTAAACCATAAAAATCATGTTCATCAGCTTTTGAACAGCCCGACATCACAACTTTGAGGATCTCTTCGAGCAGGCCATTAGCATCACTAGAAAG
>JAOVYX010018687.1:0-19720 GCA_035668315.1 Drosera spatulata
AATATATAACCTTCAAGCACGATTTATTTTAAAATCGTAATGTTATATATTCATCTCAAAACTCCCAAAATTCTCGGGTATTACAGTTTTCTCTTCTTTCCTTTGTTGTGCTTCCCCTTAAACTATGCAGGGATGAGTAGTTGCAAATAATTATCTTATACATGTAAACAACCCTGTGAGGTTATCAGGTTGTGGGGTATCTCACTACAGGAGACCCTTGGGCGTCGTTACAGGTTGATCCCCTATTTCGAGTGCCCTCGGACTTTAACCTTCTAGAAAAAGGTATGGATTTGCATGTTTAACCAAGGTCACAGTGTTAACAAGAGGGTATTTATGGTATATCATGAATGTTAATTGCATGACTGATTTTGTTATGGTTTCAGGACAGATTGTTTTCTCTTCTTTCCTTTTTTGTGCTTTCCCTGAAAAGGGAACCGACACGTTACTGAGCTCGTATAGCTCACGGCATTGCTTTTCTTTTATTTTTTGATTTTCATCTTTTCAGGTGCAAGATTTGAGGACGGAATTTGATTAAGCTATGATCTTGTTTGTAATAATAATGCTTGGGAAAGCATTTCTAAGTTTCTACTGCTTTAATATGTAATAAATAAGTAAACATGTGGATCTAGTTTGATAATGCTTTAAGTGTATTTTCATTTGGATTTATTCTAAACCGAGTTAAGTTGAATTGCGTGGCTAGGGTTTGTGGGACCCTAGCGGCAGTTATGCCACGAGGGTTTTCAGAAAAAGGACTTGAAAATCGGGACATTACCGAAACACTCAGGGACGGCAGAGGCGATCAAGGGAGGCGAGACGCAAAGAGGAGGAGCTTTGGAGGGTATTTCAAGGAGTTTTGATCCGCAAACACATAGGATAGCTTTGGACTTTAGTTTGGAACACATTAAGCGTTGTAAAACCTTCACTCTCAGTAATTCAATCTCTGCAGAATGTTTGTTTACATTGTCATGTTTAATTCCAAGCTTTGTTTAATGCTTATGTGTGAGTAGTTCATTAGTGGGGATGCGTTGATTAGTTTTGATGACCTTAGATCATGAGATGTTGAGTATATGACAAAAACCGGAGATGTTTGATGATGAAAATGTTGCATGAAACCTGTTGGAATTACTATATAACATGTGTTTATTAGATTGATCACCTAATAAAGCTATAAATCGCGCTAAGTGATTTTGATTAGTAGCTAATTGATATAATATGATTTAAGCTAATTGTCATATACAATCAATGGTTTCATATGCATGTAACATGATTAGTTTAAGCTAATTGCTATGATTGTTATGAATGTTAGTTTCATGTTACGAAACTCTTACGTTTAAATCATGTTTGAGCTAATTGAAATGATTTAGACCTATTGAGTTAGTTTTACTATCCGAGCTAATTGAAAATTTGAAGCTAAGGAACGTAGTGAGTTAAACCAAAATTCATTATAACCATTCCATGTTAGTCATTATATTTAAAATTCAGAAACATTTATGATTGATTTAAGGGACTCAAAATGATTAAACCATCGTCCCTATATTTCTCCTAACCTAAATAAACCACTCTATATTTTAGCTCTATTTTATCTTCTTTTGATTAGTTAGTTTAATTTTAGTTTATACCTTTTAAACAGTTTAAACACACTTCCCTAATTTTATATTCAATCTTACCCCATTCCTTAGGATAGTAACTATTTTAAGTTGTGTTTAGTTTGACATTCATCATTCACTGTGGAATCGACCCCTGTTTTCTTATCTATATTAGTAACTTTAATGGGATAAAAACAAATTTACACGTTTTACGACGAACGTGAAAGCAGTCATATTTACAACGTTGACCGGCTTCGCATCAATTATCTCCACCTTTAGAAAGAGTTTAATGAGATTGTCTTTCTAAGGCTTGTGTGTAAGAATCTTCTTGTTTTTTGTCTTCTAATATTGTTAGTGCAAGATCAACTTGTGGTGCTACAATTTGTAAAAAAATCATAGTAGAACTCTTTCCAAGGTTTTTTCCATTTATGAGTTTTTCTCGTTAAATTTGGTGTTATCTCCCTTTGTCCTTTGTTATTTGCGTGCTCATATTACTTACATATTATATACTTTTTTACAATCAATAGTTTGATAATTTATTTCATGATGATTAGAATAACTATAGGAAGAAAACAGTTTTGAAATCAAGGGATGGAAGTATGCAACGAAACATCCATCATGTTAGACGTATAAGGAAAGAAGAGGAAATAAAGGTAACCGAATAAAACCTTAACCTCAACATCGGAAGGCCGAGATTATGTACTCCCTCAGTCCAAAATTACTTATAACAATTCACTAAATATGAGAATTTATGTGTATATTGAATTTTTTTGGATCTTGATGAAAAATCGATACTTTTGAAATGATAATAAGGTTTATAATAATAATTGAGAAAGAGATAGTGGAGTATATTATAACAAAACATAATTAATTTTTTATTTTTTAGATTTAAAATTATCAAAAAGAAAATATTGTAACTAATTGGAAAAAAAAAAAAAAAACTGGAGATATATCGTACACGGTACACCCAACATTCTATCCACTCATGTAACTGGAGATAATATTCATACATATTCAATCAATCCTCCATCTTCTATCTATTTTAGTATCAGAGCTACGACATAAGTTTTAAAACTCATGACCTCTGCTGAGTCTGTTAACAAGTCACACAGCATCTACTACCATTGTCTCAACTCCATCCTTAGGAGCGTCCTATCAAATTCCTCAGGGCGTTCAACATCATGACACTTGTGGATTGATGGGAACCAACCCCAACAAAGTTCCTCTCATCAATCTCGGACGATGAAACACCAAACCTCGCAACGTTGATTGGATGCGACATGATAAGACAGCAATGCTGTTAAAGAATAGTTTGTCCTAGGAAAAAAATATTATGTAGATCTTAGATCACTTCATTCATTGATTATTAATTTAAAAAATTCAAAAAATTTAAAAAATATTATCAGAACACACTACGTCCCACGGCTCATCGGCATGATAAGTTTCGTCTCCTTATTTAAGCTAGTTTTTCTGTCGTCATGTAATCAGTTGAGATGCTTTTGAACCTTTGAAAACCTAGAAAGAGGAGAAATTCTCTCTTGATATTTCTATCATCGTGTGTAGATCTTATGTATTGTGTCATGTGTTGGTGTCAGTCACTTTATTCGTCGTTAATTGTTTGTTGGTTGAAACACAAGAGATTTACGATCTGTTTGATATTGTTATTTTTTTTATTTGTTTTTGTTTTATTTATTGATAAACTAGAAACGTTTTATATTAATTTTTATTTCTCAAAAAGAAAAATTGAAGAAGAAAATAGGGGAAAAAAAGATTTTCAGTTTTGTGTTTTTTATTTCAACTGTGTACAACGTTCAAGAGTTCTTTTACAAAAATACACGTCTTATTTTGTAAAATGTCTTTTGTTTTGTTATTGGTATAATGTTTCTGTTATAAATTTTGATTATCACAGTTTTGAGAAATGACTTCAAACAGTCCTAAAATAACTTTGTCGATTGGTCGCCATCTCGGTTAGGCGTGTGCAGTCTACTCCCGCGACCATTTGCTTCTTAGTGGTGCGAACGTTACAGTTTAAATTTGTAGTCTCCCTTAATCCCTCCAAACTTGAATTTGTAGTTAATTGTAATTTTATAATAAACACTTAAGTGTTTAGTAGAAGAACAACTTAAACTCATTTTATTATATTTAATTTTTTTTGGTAAGGATATTTTTTATTCATCCGTTAATGAGAAAAATGATTTTAAATAATTTATGTTTTTAAGCAAAAAAATTTACTTAAAATTACTGTTAAAAAACCAAATATTCTCTTCGACAATATAAAATGACTTAAAAGTGATTTTGATCAACTTTAAATCTTGCCAAACCTGCCCTAGGCCACTTCAGTCGCGCTCGAGTCTTAACCCTCCCCTCTTCCTAACACGCTTTACTTCACTGGGCCAACAACAAAACTTGGCCTCGTCTTCTCAACTGTATGTATCAGCCCAGCCCATTCACTTACACGGAACTCGGACATGGACGCCTCACATCATTCCACTAGTAATTTAGAATATTCCATATTGAACGTGTGAACCAACGCTTGAAATTGAAAACTCAACTATTTTACTGTCTGTGTGCTGCAAGGATGTTTGATAATAGTTGTGTAATACTATCTAAAATTCTATTACAGATCATAAACAAAATTCAAATAGTCAAGTGAAGCAACATAAACTTCCTATCAATTTTGATTCAGGCACGCTCCAGAGCACATTAAAAAGGTTCAGCACAATGGGATTAATGCTCCAAGTTATAAATCTTTTAATCGTGTAACTTAACACAAATAGACAAATATAAACCACAAAATGAACACACGGATGTAGATTTAGCGTGTTGACTCTGAAAAAGGGTAGAAGTTATTGCAAACCGAATCAAATGCTTAAAGATAATGAATGGTAGTCAAGGCTATAGAAATTATGGCAAGTCAATTTTGACTCGGACAAGAACATTAAAAAGGTTCAACACAATGGGATAAGCGCTCCAAGACACAAATCTCCACTAAAATCGTAAAACTTCGCACGAAACAAATACTCAATATAAGTTGCCAAATGAACACACGAATGTAGATTTACCGTATTGAGTCTGAAAGAGGATAGAAATTATAGCAAGTCTTTAATGAACGGTACTACTCAAGCTTATAATTTTCTTAGAATTAACTATTCCGGATAAGCTATACCACTAACATCCGGCTTTTTTTTTTTTTGGGTCTTTTTATCAATAAATTTATCAAATTAAGATTACAGACAAATTGATTATCAAATTAATTTTTTTTTTCTTAATGAGATAAGGCGTTCTGCGTCATTCTCAAAAGAAGACGCAGGACGTCTTTGACTAAATTAATGGCGCAAGGCGCCTTTGTAAAGACGTAGGACGTCTTCTTTAAAGACGTAGGGCGCCTTTCATTGGTTAGAAAAATAATTCTACATCCACACTCATTAATAACATTATAATTCAGTGAAAACATCTTAAATATTGTTATTTATTTTTACCTATTAATATAACACTAGACTATTGACCCGGCACTGCACTGCAAAATATCATACTAAATTACAGTATTTTGTAAAAATAAACATAATTGTATTTATGTGATATAGAAATTTTTAAATTTAATTATCGTCTTATGCAATCAATATAACCCGATTCAATCATATATTATATTGAAAATATAATTTGATGACTCTTTGAAATAATTTAACATTTATAGATAAATTCATTCAAGATTTTAAAGTATATATTAATATTTGTATATATTGTTTATATTATATTATTTAAAATCGATTTTTAAGTAAATAATGGATGATAGAGCACAAAAGATTCATTCTAAAAAATCAGCTTAAAAATATATGATTGATCAAATGTTAGGGTTATATTAACATAACTTAAAAAGTTCTAACATGATATATGGATGATATGATTTTTTAATTACAAATAAACATACGGATATTTTTTTTAATTATAAATACCTTAAATATATGGATAGTCTTTTCGATATTCATTATCTTAATTAAACTAATTCTTATCCACGAACTACGAATATTGGATTTGTTCCATCTTCCATGTGCTCCTGAAGAACTTCTCCCAGCACCTAATCTATCCTAATCGTTTGATATTTCCAATGATTTGTGGTTGTATCTCTGTAGACGTAGGAGATCATCGGATCTGAACATGTAGTTTTCCACGCTACAGGATCGTTCTTGAAGAAAAGAATGCAATTCTTTATGAATTGAAGAGAGTAATATACACTAACTGTTAAAAAAATCAGTTTATCATCATAAGAAGATCAGTCAGGTATTGTGCCTCTCGGTGCCGTGCTTTGATCTCCTCCATAATATAGATGAACAACATTTTCTCAGAATTCGTACTTGAGTTTGAAGTTTCGTGGTTGGCTGTGAGAATCATCGCCGGTCATGCAGGAACTCCGCGATTGTTGACGTCAGTCTCGTACATTTATACGATCATGTAATCCCAAATTGAATATTGATCATCCGTAATCTTATACGGTCTAAAGCCTCCAACTCCAATTCGTTGACGGCATGTATCGGTAATTTTCCTTCCGAATCTTGATCTTCGATACATCTCTGCCCTTTTGTAATCGCCCTGAATAGCATAAAGTTTGATCGGTTGGCCCATTGAATGACAGTAATGAAGAAGATAGAACCAATTTTTTTCAGAATCAATCTGGATGTAATTCAGACCGAGAGAATCCTCGTTCACATACATAATTTCCATTTTGGAGTTCGTTTTGAACGCGTCATCCTCCGCTCGAATCCTGACCACCAATTGGGCGTAAGAGTCTTGCAGTAAACGCATCTCAAATATTCTTAGTTGTGCACCAAACCATGAGATTTCTCCCATGGTCAGATCGGACAACCAATTCCCTCCAACGTGTAGTTTAATCTCTATCTTGATGAATCCCATATTTCTATAAAATGACATATAGAATGAAAACGATAAATAAAACCATTAAGAAACGTAGAGATGATGTATGAAACGACAACACATAAGACATAATACAAGACGCACTTAATACATAACATCGGATTACATATTACAAAGTGAAAGATAAATGTAGGTTTCATTTATAAGTGTTATCTTTGGTCTTTTTTTTTTTTTTTTATCAGGTCTTTTTACAAATAAAATTTTGAAACTAGAATCGCAAACAAGTTAATTCCCAATCCTGGCTTCATAAACAATACCATTCTACCTCATGTTCTTGAGTTTTTTGGGAAAATGAATGTGTGATTATCATCATACTCTCACAAACAAGGAGAGAGCGAGGGAGGAAGGAGATGAGGTTGGGGATGAATTAATATTGACCGTTGATGTATTTTTTAAAATGTTAGTTAGACAACAAACAAATCCTGTACTTATGATATATTGATGATTGTTTTTGGAAATAATCGATAAAAAAAACAATGTAGAATATAACTAAACAATAGACACATGTATAGATGAGTAATACACGATCGATAAATAGAATGAAAACTATAACTAAAACATACTGGTTTACATGATCGATGAATAGAATGAAAACTATACGTCAAACATACTGGTGTACATGATCGATAGTACATAAATCATAATCCGTGACATCAAAGTCCGACATTACATAATACATAATAAACCAGAATTGATGAAACTGTAAAATCCAAACTATATAATATATAAGTAGAAAGTCCAGAGAACTTGTCTATACATAATACATAAGTAGAAAGTCTAGATAACTCGTCCATAAAATGACATGGTACAATACAATAGAGAATAAATCAGTCTCGAAGCTCAGGAGAATCTCTCATGTGATGTGGTCCTCCCCCTAGGATAAGAGCACGAATACGACTAGCAGTGTGAAACAGGCCTCTGACGACACCCTTGTGATGAATCTTGGGAGGACGTATGCGCTGTCATGTGATCTGATGATACCATAGCAGGTAGTCTGGGACAGTGGATGGTCCGACCTCGGTCTGGTAACGACATAGCACAAAATGACGCTTTGCGTCATTCCAACGATCGAGGTATGCCTGATGATGATGAAGCCAATCAGAATCTCCACCTCGCCCACGCCTGGTGAGGTCACGCAACTAATCATGCATGCTATGTCCCAATAGGATCGTCTGGATCCGATGAAACTGTCGTACCGTACGAAATGGCACATAGTACTCCACTATAGCAAAGTGGATGAGTGGAACATGAGAGAACCAACTGACTCTGTCTCTCCCATCCATAAAATCCTCAGGCATGTCATCCAATCTATCCTCGATATACAGCTCCCAAATGAACTTGATTGCTGGATGCTGATCCAACAACGAGTGAAAATGACGAATAGTGGAGCTGCAGTCTTTCATAAGGTGCTTGTCCTTAACGGCGGATCACCTTTATATGAATAAAAAATTGACTTGATTAAAAAAACCATAACGATATTGAAATAACATTTTCTTATCAAAATGACATTAAGTAGTTACCTGTAAGATAGAGGAAAAGTCAGAACAAGAGATGATGGATCCGTAATCTCGCTCGGTCTCACCATCGGGATCCTCTCCCAAGCCAAAAGCTGCAGTAGAATAACGCAGCCCCTGAACCTCGGCCTGCCGTGGCCATTCTCAGATCTGGTCGTCTCAGAACACCGATAGAGGTATGTGTAAAGGACAGAATGACGGAGCTCCAAGAATAGCTGGAGATCTCACTCCAACAATCAAGCACATGAAGCCACATGAGTGGCACCTCCTCTCGGGTGCTATCTGGGAAGAGCTGGGATCCTATCAAATGTAAAATATATGCTCTGGCGTATCTACTAACTGGCAGCTCATCCGCATCGGTCGATAGCTCTCTGAAGTGAGTGTGAAGCCAGACAATAGTACAGTATGACCTCCGACGGCCACCCGGAGTCTGTCCAAGAAGCTGACCGCACAAGGCGTAATAGTCGTCTCCAGTAGGAACGATGATCGACGTCCCATAACTATGAAAACCAAGAAGTAACGCTACATCCTCTAGTGTCACTGTGGCCTCCCCAGATCGAAGATGGAACGTGCGCGTCTCACGTCTCCACCTCTCCACCAGTACTGTAATTAAACAATGATCGATGGGAATGTTCACTATGCTGTGGAACCATCGAAACCCTACTCCAGCTGACGCAAGCTATTCCATTACCCTCTCATATGGGTCCAATACCGTCTCCTAAAATATGAATAATAAAAGAAAAATATATTATCAATACGTTATACAGAACCTCTATATCCATCAAAGTAAAGAGAGTAAAATCTCTACCTCGCCTCTCCATATGACCTCTGATCTGTGCTGCGCCTGACGAGTCAAGACCGTACCGACTAATGGACCCGGCACGTGGACATCGTCAAAAATCTCGTCCTCCACCTCCGGGGGCGTTGGAGCACTACTACTGCTGCCTTGTTAGGAATGACTCCCGGGTAATCTCATTCGGGATGGCATCAAAAGTAATTATCACATGACAAGGATAAATATAATAGTCTGAAGAACTTATATGCTTTTATTATGGGTTATAAAGTTTTCTCAACATTCGACACAGAAATCATACAGATGAATCTAAAACAAACGATGGAACAATCTCTTCATCGATCCGAGACGAGCGTTGCTCAGTCTCGAAGTTCCTTCTCGAGAGTTGTTAGGAAGCCTTATTCAAAAGGGGCCAGACACGCTTTCAACGGGTAGAGAAATAGGTGGCGGTTGAACAGGAGCTTCGTTTGGACAGTTCTGACGGTTATGACCAGGTTGCCGGCAGCTTCTGCACCTAGGCCGTGAAAAACTAGAACTACCGACTCTGTAGGGACAACTCCGTGCGTTATGCCCAACTTGCTTACACTGACGACAACGGATATCCCCCCGGGCATGTCGAACATCCATCTCATTATGGATATGATATTTCCTCGATCTACCCCTATTCCTCTTCGTTTCTAGTCGAGGCATGATGATTGGACCTTCGTAGGGTGGTCAGGCACTCGGATCACGAACAACCCTGAACTGCGGTGTCCAAGTACTGAGATGAGTGGTTATCCTATAGCAATCATCGACATATGAAATTGGATCTACATGAAACTGCATACAACACTTCATATCGTGGTTGCCATTTCCCACAAGTGCATGTGCGTTACAAGAAGTTGACCTCATGAATGTGGTTGCCTTTGGTGATTGGTTCGTTCCACAAACGATCAGTCTTCACCTCAAAATACCAAGGATCGCGATGGAACATAGTGGCGACATGACTGTGCCCCTTGTTCTTCTTACTCCAAAAATGATGCATAAGCAAAGGGCTCACCATGCACCAACCCCTCAGCGATCTCTACCTCAGACTTCATCATCGATCTGTGAAATAGAAATGGCAGTGATAGAATGTGAACTACACCAGTACAGTAATCGAGACCGATCGATAATCCTTGAGGACAGAATTGAACATCTCTGATTGGTTGGTTATCATGATACCGTATCTCCTTCCCCCGTCATGAGCCAATGACCATTTCTCTACATCACATGCATTAACTATCCAGTTGTATGCCTTTTGACTATCCTGTTGTGTCTTGTTCATCTCGGCTTCCCACTTTGTGAACGATCGCTACTAACAGAGCGTCTTCAGCCGGTTTTCTCAAACTTTCGAACTCATGTGTTTGCCAAAATTGCTGGTGAACTGACCAGTACATACACGACGACATGCATTGGGTTCTGACCAAAGCTTAGACGCGCGTATCACCCTCAAAATACACGCATCGCGATCAGAAATGATACAAATGCTTGCTCTGTCACCCATCACCTACACAATGATAATATTGAAATGATTAAGAACTGCGTGTGTTCCTTATCAATTAAAATCTTCAACTTAGATTCAAGAATTTGGATAACCTGTCTCAGACCTTCGAAGAACCAAGACCATGTCTCAATTGACTCCTTCGCCTGCACCATAAAAGCAATGGAAAAGAGCTGATTATTAGCATCATAGCCAACTGCAATGTACATGGTGTCGTGGTACTTCCCCTTGAGGAAAGTAGCATCAACGCTGATCACGGGGCGACAATGCTTCCATCCTTCGATTGAGGGTTTGAAAGCCCAAACAACAACATTGAACTACACATGATTGGGAATATTCATCGGCGTACAGTGATAAATTACCACCGAATCAGGCTTGGCTAGCTTCACGGCATCCAAAAACTTAGGAAGTACCGCGAATGACTTATCCCAATCACCTAAAAGATCTACAACACCTTTCTATTTGACAAGCCATGCTTTCCTGTAACTGATCCTACGATGATAATTCCCTTGTATCATCATACGGATGACCTTGAATTTCACGGAGATGTCTGCAGCTACGACATGCTGAGTGTGATCTGCAACGAACTGCGATGATAGCTGCACGTGATCATCTCCAAAATTCTTTGTGTTGCAAGTATGAGCCCCGATAATTTTATTGATCCTTCATCTGTTGCTACCATTGGACTTCATGACTCCGAGACGCCATTTGCAGCTACGTGGCTCATCATTCTTCCCCTTTTTGCACCTCAAATCAATTATCGCTCCCTTTGATGTCAACACACGGTATTCAACACCATGACGGATGGCTGAATCTGCTATATGGTGCAAGCAATTCTTCTTACAATCAAACTCCATGCTAACCCTAAGGTCGGAATGAGACAGGGCAATAATCGGTTTGTTACGATCGTTCACTACTTCTAGTATCCAGCTCACATCGGTGTACATTGAAGCAGGATGACTCCATCCTGGAGTCGAAGCAGCAATAACATTGTGATCATCGGCGTGCACAACATCATCATTATCATCCTCACCCTCTTCGGCTTGCATGTGATCCTCACCATCATTGCTATCCTCACTGTCAGAACTCGTAGACTCATCGACATTTGCATCATCTATTCCTTCGTGATCTCCTTGGACATCAACCTCGTCTTCGCTGTCCACATCATCATCAAAGCCCGATAAACAATCGTTCCCACTGTATTGCATCCAAGCAGTCCCTTCCAATGCTACACGAGTAGGGATGATGAAAAGATCACCAGCAAGATCATCATCGTCCTCATCGTCAGCTGCTTCCACGGCCATAGATGATTGACACTGTGTTGGAACAGATTGATGAAAATGTACTGGAAAAGCTGAACGTGACGGGACGTCAGGAACATTGCGCTTCACGTACCACATCAACATTGGACGCTCAGAAGTATGCCGAATGATGTTTGCAAAATCACATCATCCTTTACCTGGAACATGTGTAACGTGCCCGGACTTTGAGGCAGTTTAGCCGAGATTTTGATTTGGGAGGGTTCCCAACCCACACCAGCTTTCTCATAAATGTTCATTGCATAATCTATCAATCCCCAGCCAGGTGTAAAGTTCAGAAGGACTTTCGGTTACCCCTGGAACTGATAGTCGTCATTGATTTTTCGTACATCGTGTATCCCAGTAACAAAAAATTGAGAATTGTTGAAATACCTATATCATTTTCAAACCATAAAGATTGAGAATTAAGAATTGGATGTGGCAGCAACACGATGCACGAATCACCTAATTCCCTGTCTAATTGTTATTTTTCTAATTGTTTCCTAAATTATTATGAAGCAACTATTATTTTAAACAATGTTATAAATTTCACTTGCATAACGTCGTAATATTTAATAAACATCCATATAATATGGGAGAATTAATATCAACTAATATCTATATCATTAACAAACTATTATTTTAAACAATGTTACATATTCAAATCACAGACAAATGATAATATTTAGTTAACATCGCAGTGCAAACATATAACATACAATGTGAAGAAACTAAACAATTTGATCTAAATCATCTAATTCCCTAACTTTCTAAAAATAACTTTATTTCCTAAATTATTACCAACTAACTATTTTTTTATTCCCTTTTTATTTACTAAAGATATATTTCCTAATTCTGTTTTATCTAATTATTATCTAATTTAACTATTTTCTAAATTATTTTCTACTTTAATTACTTCCTAAGTACGTGATTTTCTTATTACTTCCTAAGTACATGATTTTATAATTTAATTACTTCCCAAGTACATCATTTCCTAATTTAATTACTACATAAGTACATCATTTTCTAATTTAATTACATCCTAAGTACATCATTTTCTAAGTTAATTACTTCCTAAGTATATTATTTTTAAGTTAATTATGTCCTAAGCACATCATTTTCTAAGTTAATTACTTACTGAGTACATCATTTCTAAGTTAATTACTTTCTAAGTACATCATTTTGTAAATTACTTTATTTTCTAAGTTAATTATGTCCTAATCAAGTACATCATTTTCTAAATTAATTCATTTTCTAAGTTAATTACGTCCTAAATACATCATTTTCTAAGTTAATTACTTACAAAATACATCATTTCTAAGTTAATTACTTCCTAAGTATTTTATTTTCTAAGTACAAGATTTTGTAATTTAATTACTTTCTAAGTACATCATTTCCTAATTTAATTACTGCCTAAGTACATCATTTTTTAATTTAATTACGTCATAAATATATCATTTTCTAAGTTAATTACTTCCTAAGTATATAATTTTCTAAGTTAATTACATCCTAAGCACATCATTTTCTAAGTCAATTACTTGCTAAGCATATCATTTCTAAGTTAATTACTTCTTAAGTGCATCATTTTCTAAGTTACTTTGTTTTCTAAGTTAATTACGTCATAAGTACATCCTTTTCTAAATTAATTCATTTTTTAAGTTAATTACGTCCTAAGTTCATCATTTTCTAAGTTAATTACTTACTAAGTACATCATTTCTAAGTTAATTACTTCCTAAGTACTTTATTTTCTACGTTAATTATGTCCTAAATACATCATTTTCTAAGTTAATTACTTACTAACTATATCATTTTCTAATTAAATTATTTCCTAAGTACATCATTTTTTAAATTAATTACTTACCAAGTATATCATTTTCTAAATTAATTATTTACTAAGTACATCATTTCTAGGTTAATTACTTCCTGAGTACTTTATTTTTTAAGTTAATTACGTTCTAAGTACATCATTTTCTAAGTTAATTACTTACTAAGTACATTATTTCTAAACTAATTACTTCCTAACTACATCATTCCTAATCAAATTATTTCCTAAATACACCATTTTTTAAGTTAATTATTTCCCAAGTAAATTATTTCCTAATTTAATCACTTCCTAACTTATTTCTCTAATTTAATTGTTTGTTATTTTATTTATTTCCTAATCTAACTACTTCCTAAATTATTTCCAAATCTAACTACTTTCTAAATTATTTCCTACTTCCTACATTAATTAAGCATATTAAAAACATAAAATAAGAAATTTTAGATTGTTTTTATAGAAGTTAATCCTAAAATTTTCGCAACAAATTCACCATCGCAGCTACTTCATTGTCGTAGCTACTTCACCGTAAAATTACGTCGGAAAATTTTTAATTTAAATCTCAAATTAAAATAATTTTAATATAATAATTTAAAATATATTAAAATTATAAATATCTGTAATTGAGGGAAATAATGGGAGGAAGGCCACTTTTATAGAGAGAAAAAGATGGAAGGAAGACATCCTGGTCGATGTGGGTTTGCAAATTGTCCTAGACAGCTAAAGACGCTTTGCGCCTTCATTCCAACTAAAGATGCAGGGCGTCTTTTTCTGAGAACGGTGCAGGACGTCTTCTCTCATTACATTTTGAAAAAAAAATCTAATTTGATAATTAACTTATTTACAATCCTAATTTGATAATTTTATTTATAAAAAAACTATTAAAACAAACCACTGACATCCTTGAATTGCAATCGTTATTAAAACCGTACTTCACCAGAATAGTGCATTCATTCAAGTTATTAGGAGCGATGAATTAAACTAATACCTTCACCATTAGCACTGGCAGCAGTAACACCCTTAGTACCATTATTATTCACTCAGACCATGCCTAGGATGTGATTAACAGGGTTATTTTTGTTTATCAAAAGCAGTGGAATGTTGGACCTAGATCAAAAAACTAAAACAATAAAAAAAATCTAATACTTGCACTACACCAATTGTTGAACAATCTGAAAGACTAAACCATGTAAAGTTCAACTTCAATTACAAATCAAGGATCAAATCAAGAGAATTTACACTTGCTTATTGAGATCCTCTCATGTACATGTAGCCTAATGAAAAACAATACCAAATTTTTTTTTTTTTTTTTTAAAAAATCACTTGAATGGGATATGGATTCCGAATACAAATCATGTGACCAAGCTTTTCTGATAAGAATATGAGAAAAAGAAAGCTATAAGTTTTGATCAAGATCGTATCTCCCAGGAATTAGAGTCTATTGGTGCGAAACCAGCCAATGATATAATTATGGCGATTTTCACGTTTGTCGTAAAACGTGTAAACTTACTTTTGCCCCGTTATAAATACTAATGTAGATATGAAAGTAGGGGTCGATCCCACAGGGAATGGCGAATGTCGACCTTAACACAACTTAAAACAATTTCTATCCTAAGGAAGGGGTAAGGTTAAAGATAAAATTCGTGACGGGTATGTTTAAATGTTTAAAAAGAATAACTTAAAACTAAACTAACTAAATCGAAAGAAGATAAAATAGAACTAAAGTGTAGAGGAGTTTTCTTAAGTTGGGAGAAATGTAGGGACGATGGTTGAATTACTTTGAGTCATTTAGATCAATCATGGATGTTCCTGAATTTAGATGTGATGATTAATTTGAAATGACTGTAATGAATTTTGGCTTAACTCATTACGTTCCTTAGCATCTAACCTCCAATTAGCTCAGATAGTCATACTAACTCAATAGATTAAAGTCATTTCAATTAGCTCAAACATGATTTAATCAAAAGAGTTGAATCATAACATGAAACTACCATTCGTAACAATCATAGCAATTACCTTAAACTAATCATGTCACGTGCATATGAAATCATTGATTATATATGACAGTTAGCTTAAAGCATATTAGATCAATTTGTTACTAATTAAATCACTTAGCGCGATTCATAGCTCTAAAATATGTATATTAGGTGATCAATCTAATAACAAATGATATATGATAATTCTAACAGGTTTTATGCAACATATTCATCATTAACATCTCTGGTTTTAATCATATACACATCATCTCATGATCTAAGGTCATCAAAAGTTCATCAACACATCCCTACTTATGATCTACTCACGTATATGAATCAAACAAAGCATGGAATACATCATAACATTGAAAATAAACATCCTGCAGAGAATGGATAATTGAGAATGAACGTTTTATAGCACAAATCACGTTCCAAACTGATGTCCAAAGCTGTACAACGAGTTACGGATCAATTCTCCTTCAAAGCTTGATGAAAAACCTTCTAAAACTTCTCCTCTTCGCGTCTCCACCTCCTCTGATCTCCCCTGCCGTCTCTGTGCTCTATATCCCGATTAGAAGAACCCTAGACAATGTATTTATAGACATAGGTTGAAACTAGGTTGATCCGACGGCTGAAAAGCCGTGTTTTCTGGGACAACATCGCGGCCGCGACCTAGCATGTCACGCCCGTGACGGATTAAAAAAAGGATTTTGCTAAAATATGCTCGTCGCGCTAGCAACTTACGACCGTCACGCCCACGACACTGTGCTCGCCCACTATGCTGCCTGTAGTGACCGCGACAGGTGTGTTGTTCACCTAAAACCAAAACGAAAAATACTAACTGACCTCTAAATATTCTAAAAACTTATACATCACTTCTAAACTCACTAATCTAGCTTATCGATGTGAAATTTTACTGTATTAACTCTCGAGGCACATGAAACAATGATAAATGTGTGAAATCTAGCCTTTGAGCTCATGACTTTGTCATTTTCTTCATCCTTCTTAATTGTTGTTATAAACTTCGCGCCAATCTGTCAGAAACATAAAAACGCAGCAGTATCAATATTTCAAGACAAAAAGACGCTAAAAACATAAAATAGATAATACAAGAGAAATAAAACAAACATTTAGAATAAAGAAATGATGTGTGTTTTCATACACATCTTCTACCTTCAATTTACCGTTGTATGATAGGTCTCTGACAATCAAAGCCGATCCAAATACCTGATTTCATCAGGGTGCATGTAGAAACTCGTTGAAGTATGCATAAACACACATGGTTTTTTTATTCTTAATGTTTCTTTTATTCCTCTTGTATTGTCTATTTTATGTTTTTAGTGTCTTTTTGTCTTGGAATGTTGGTAATGCTGCGTTTTTATGTTCTTGACAGATTGGCATGAAGTTTGGAACAAAAATGAAGAAAGATGTAGAAAATGGCAAGTCATGAGCTCAAAAAGCTGGATTTCACGATTCATCGTTGTTTCACGTGCTTCGAGAGTTAATACAGCAACGTTTCACATCGTTTTGCTAGATTAACATGTTTAGATGTGTTGTATAAGTTTGTAGAACTTTTGAATGTCATTTAGTTTTTTTTTTTTTTTGGTATAAGTTTCAAGGTATACTGTATACATAGTCGCGGGCAGGATACACCAGTCTCGGGCATGGTCGCGGGCGTGCTTGGTTTCGCGGGCGCGACGGTATTTATTCAGCATTACGTTTTTTTAAGCTGTCGCGAGCGTGACAGCCATGGTCGCTGCCGCGACGCTGTCCCAGATGCAGAACATTGATTTTCAACCATCGGATTGATTTGGTCTTGATCTATGCCTATAAATACGTGTCGTAGGGTTCTTCTAATCAGAATATATAGAAGGGAGAGAGCTCAGGAACGGCGAAGATGACCAGAGGAGGTGAAGACGGAAAGAGGAGAAGCCTTGGAGGGTATTTCGAGGAGATTTGATCCGCAAACGCATTGTATAGCATAGGACATGAGTTTGGGACGCATCGTGTGCTGTAAAACCTTTTTTCTCAGTTGTTAAACTCTGCAGAATATTTGTTTTCATTGCTATGTTTTATTCCATGCTTTGTTTGATGCTTATATGTGAGTAGTTCATAAGTAGGGATATGTTGATGAGTTTTGATGATCTTAGATCATGAGATGATGCGTATATGATTGAAACCAGAGATGTTTGATGATGAAAATGATGCATGAAACCTTTTAGAATTATCATATAACACATGTTTATTAGATTGATCACATAATATACATATTTTAGAGCTATAAATCGCGCTAAGTGGTTTTAGTTAGTAGCATATTGATATAATATGATTTAAGTTAATTTTCATACACAATCAATGGTTTCATATGAACATGATTAGTTTAAGCTAATTGCTATGATTGTTATGAATGGTAGTTCCATGTTATGATTCAACTCTTTTGATTAAATCATATTTGAGCTAGTTGAAATGGTTTTAGTCTATTGAGTTAGTTTAACTATCCGAGCTAATTGGAAGTTAGAAGCTAGAGAACGAAGTGAGTTAAGCCAAAATTCATTACAACCATTCCATATTAATCATTACATCTAAAATTTAGAAACATCTATGATTAATCTAATTGACTCAAAGTGATTCAACCATCGTCCCTAGCTTTCTCTCAACTTTAGTAAACCACTCTACATTCTAGCTCTATTTTTTCTTCTTTTGATTAGTTAGTTTAGTTCTAGTTTATTCCTATTACATAGTTTAAACACACCCCCACTAGTTCTATTTTTAATCTTACCCCCTTTCTTAGGATAAAAATTATTCCAACTTATGTTTAGGCGATATTTGACATTCCTTTTGGGATGGACCCGTGCTTCCTTATCTACATTAGTAACTTTAGCGGGATAAAAATAAATTTGCACGATTTGCGACGAACATGAAAGCAGTCATATTTACAATGTTGACCAGCTTCGCATCATTCGTGAAGTCTTATTTTTCAGTATTCCAAATTTAATTTTCCCCTGAATAGTTTTTCTAAACACAAACAACTGCTTCATGTACAACTGATCCAAACCATGAAAATCCTCAGCTTGGAGCAAAGCTGTCGACAAAATCTATAATGAACCAAACCATTTGTTGATGCTTTCACTCTCATTTTCCTTTTCAATCCATAATAACAAACAATTCCCAATTGGATTGTAGTATAACATGAAGTCATATGACTTCGTGCGAATTTGGGTCGAGATCGGTAATCTCCTTCTGATTAAGGATTTCACAAATTTTTTTGGCTTTTAATTTTAGTTTACCTGAGTGTATACTAAGATCAAATCTTAGGTACTAAGATAACCCAAATATTGCCTAATTATAAGAAATTAGATCAAGATCTTTTACCATAGTTGAATTTAGAACGCAATCAAAGATTATAAACGACACATGCTACTTCAATTGGTAAAATCCATGATGAAAAACAACGGAATTGAATCTGCAAACTATCACGATCAACACACGTTAGTAGGTTCCACTTCCCTAATTCCCTGTCGGCTAGTTTCGATGAGACTCCATATATTGCACAGTTAGGATTAGGAAAAATTACTTAGTTGTATTTATAATATAGCGAATATTGGACCCTCTCATCATGACCCAAAAAATAACTACCCAACCCAGACTAACCAACCCATATTAGACCAACTAAGAGCCCAATGTCTCAATGGATTAGACCAACAAAATTAGACCATCGCCACAATAAATAAAACCCACATGATTTAATAAATCCAACATTCTCCCATTGGGTTTTATCAATTGTTTAAAGCAAAAAAAAAAAAAAGTGTTTTAAAAACAGTTTGTTTATGAAAACCAAGTTAAACATGGGCTAATTTATGTAGTTCGAAAAATTTATCGACAATAAAAACCATTGGTTTAGAGACCCTCTTCTAGTCAATTTGGTCCCATAGGACCTCGAGTCTTGGATCATAACAGTAACTACATCTATTCGTAAGCGACACATGACCTTCCATGGGCACAAAAACTCTTAGCCCTACTGACATGAATTTAATATGATAGTGTGACAAATAGTAATATCCAAACGTAAACGTCATGTATTATCCTCTTGTCAGTCACACATTTTCTCACCTTATGTACCAACGTACGATTTGTAAAAACCGGTTCCAACGAACCCGCATGTCTTGACTTTATTATTACGTGATATACTTTAATGTGTTGGTGCGTGCCGTCGTAAGCACGTCAAATTTATATTTAAAAGCACCCACTTCACTCTATAAATATGGAGTTAAATGTAGTAGTG
>JAOVYX010018688.1:0-19719 GCA_035668315.1 Drosera spatulata
GAATGATTTGTTTGGAATGTGTAGTTGTTATTGATTGGATGAAACTTTATTTATAGAATAGCATGACTACATTTGATAGACATATATGCCCCTAAATATAGCCGTTATATAGTTGTTGGAAGGGATATTTTATTCATTTTTCTTGAAAAGAGCCGTTGGGAATTAACTTTCATATCAAAATTCCGTTCACGTTTTTTTCGAAACGTCAACAGTAATTATAAAACCGTCATCGATTTATCTAAAAACGTCAACGTTTTTTTATGCACACTGAGGACAGAAAGGTTGGTATTTCATATATGAGAAAACCGATAACGGTTTGCAGAAAACATTGACGTTTTACCAAAAAAGTCACCGGTTCCAACAAATCGTCATCGGTTTTCTCAAATATGAAATACCAACCTTTCTGTCCTGATTGTGCATAGAAAAAAACACCAAAAACGTTGACGATTTTCAAAAAACGTCACCGGTTTATACCAACGGCTCTTTTTTTAAAAAGGGGTTACGATTGATCGGGCAGGACGGATAAAAGCCCGGCCCGTTTGATCAACCGGAAGCCCGGACCATGGGCCTGGCCGGATTGGGATCCGCCAGGGGCAAAGCCCACGAGGCCCGTCCGACCAAGACCCACAGGCCAGGCCGGCCCGTCCGAGCAGCAGTGCCGAGCTACGAAGCCTGGACCGAAATCCGGCCCGACCCGATATTTTGACAACACTAGTACTCATCTCTCGTTTTTGGCCTCGTCGAATAGAATGAAGAGAGAATATTGCATGTGTTAGAATAGGAAATCGATGGAAGGAGACGTGCTGACGGGGTGTCCTGCCCATGTAAAGGGACGTATTGTCCGCTTCGACATCGTAATATCCACCTAGACGACGTACTATGGATTTGGACGGCGAACGTATTGTTGACTCCGACGATATATAATCAGCTTTAACGATTATAATTATTTTAATATAATTAATATATAAAATATTTTGCTTTCTAAATAAAAAAAATCAAATTAAAATATAAACTATGATAATGTTTTTTTTTTTAAAAAAATTTTTTTTAAAATTTTTTTTTTTTTTTTTTTTAAAAAAAAAAAAAAAAAAAAAAAGACTCTTTGAGAATTATCTCCATGAAAAATGAAAATAAGATCCCAAACCATTTTAAAATTCGTGATGGAATTCATCCTAGGCGTAAACACCCCCCCACTCCCACCCAACAATCGTGATCGTCGATCAATAGACCTGAAATGCTCCGACATCACTAATCTTTCCCTTGGATTATCTTAATCGGAGCTGGATCCTCTACTGTGAAAAAGCACAGCAAACGTGCTGTATGCTTTCTGAGTCATTGATCATGTCTGTTGTTATTTTTGTAGAAAATGAAACTGCACCTTTGCTGTCTTTATTCCTACAGTAGAGGATCCACTCCCATCTTCATCTCCCTCGAACCTCGAGCCCTCCCATGCCCATTTCCTCTTCGCCTCCCATGGCTCTCAAGCTCATCACTCCATTCCCATTCTCCCCCAAACTCACCACCACCATCACTTGCTCTTCCACCAAAAACCCTAAACCCACCCACCCAAGATCAAAACCCTCAACCCACTTCGACGCCACCCACCCTGCCTTTCGCAGAATCGCAAGAAAATCAAAAATCCCAACAGATACCGACCAAAATTCACCCACCCAATTGCTCAAATTAGGCCCGAATGGTGTCTCCTACACGATCCCGGGAGCCCCATTTGAGTACATGTACAGCTACACCGAGACCCCTAAAACCAAACCCTTATCGCTCCGTGAGCCTCCCGTGGCGCCTTTCGAGCCGAAGACGATGACGCGGCCGTGGACCGGAAAGAAACCCTTGCCAGGAAGCAAGAAGAAAGCGTTCGGGTTCGATTCGTTTAGGTATTAAACCTCTGGGTTCCAAGTCAACAATTAATGGAGTGGTCCAGGATTTATATATGTATTTATTATGTTTTCGCCAGATGTGGTTAAACTATTCTCAATATTAGGGTTCCGGTGGAGGGGAAGAAGGGGGTCAAGTTTGTTCAGCAGCCAGGGCCGTTTAGGGAAGGCGAGGGGCCGGTGTTGGGAACGGAGAGGGAGGAGGTGTTGGGGGAGGAGTTGACGAAGGAGGAGGTGAGGGAGGAGGTTGCGAGGGCCGGGAAGACCAAAAGGCAACTTAATATGGGTAATGTGGTGATTGTCTGTCGTGTTTCGAGGGTGGTTCTGTGTGGTTTAAGGTGTAAGACCGCGCAGATGTCGTCCTTCTCATAGCCTGTTTGTGATGGTGACTAGGTGTGTGTAACGTGGATGCTTTTGTGGTTGTTGATTTGTGTTAGTGGAATTTGCTTGGTGGTTTATATGAGTCTATGATGATCTTGAGTGATCTGGGTTTGAGAAGTGTTTGAATGCGAATGTTTTACTTCGACGAGGATAGGCCTTTTGGTATTGATTTTAGATCGTTGTATGCTTATGTTTAATACTATGCCTTAATGAATAAAAATGCTATGTAGATAAGAGAACCATTGCATCGGAAACAATATCGCTTTATTTGCAACAGGGTAAGACTGTATGCGTTTCATTCTCCGTAGACTCCCTTTTGATGGTAACACCTGAGTTTTTGTCGTAGATAGGAATATAGTATTCTTGTTTTATGAAAATTGGTTAAAGATTTTCTGAGTTCCTTACGAATGAGAACTGGTTTGGTGTTGTAGGAAGGGATGGATTCACGCATAACATGTTGGAGAACATCCATTCTCACTGGAAGAGGAGGAGAGTTTGCAAGATAAAGTGCAAAGGGGTGTGTACAGTTGACATGGACAACGTCTGCCAGCAACTGGAGGTTCGGATTTTCCGATTTTGTTACTGTTGATAACACTACCCACATTGGAATTTGAGATCTCAATATATATATAAATCTTGGGCTATTTCTCTCCGTGCTAATTGGTTTTGAGTTGAAACCTTAATATGATATCAGAGTCCAAAAGACCTATCGGCCCAACACTTCGTACCACCCAAAGATATGTTACCGCTTCTAGCCCAAAAAAAGAGGCATTAGCGTGAGGGACGTGTTGATAACATTACCCATGTTAGAATTTGGGATCTCAAAATAACAAAATATATAGATTCTGGTTATTCTTTTCGTTACCAATTGATTTTGAGTTGGAAGTCTAGAGGTTTAATAGTTATTATCTTTGCTTCTATATTCTTTTTGAACACTGTCTAGGATCTTTACTTGATATCTATTTCTTGGTATATGGTATTCATTATAGCATACCCGGTCGAAGGATCGACCTCTGTAAATGATACTGAACGTAATATGTTGGTTCATCAAAGGTGTGGCTCTGGCAGACATTTCGACCTTGGCGTGACGGCGTCTTTAAAATACTAAAAGAGGTCTTGGCACACAGGCACAGAACATTTGTTACTTATGTATGCAGTCTTGTCCCAAGTTGGAACTAACTTCGAGACTTGATCTAATGAATACAAATACTGTTGGTCAAAGTAATAATTGCTGCAACTTGTATTAGAACATTTTCATCAGAGGACAATGGTTTCAAATGTTTTCCTTGTTTGAGATAGTGAGATCCAACTACTGTCAATGAATCACCTCTTATCGAGCCTATTTTGGTGTCAGCTTTTGTTCAGGGTTGGAGCACGGTTTTTCCATTTGATACCAAACTATAGAAATAGCATCACTTTTAGCTCATGGTTGGATTTGCTCTAATATCGAGCCTATTCCCTTCCCTGAAAAAATTAATTCAAAATTAATCTTTTGCCATGTATAGATTTTGTCCGTTGCTTGTCCTGTTTAATTGTGCTTGGAATGGAGAGGAAAGCTTGATGTTTTATCATTTGGCAGGAAAAGACTGGTGGGAAAGTAATTTATAGGAACGGAGGCGTTCTGTATCTTTTTCGTGGGAGAAATTACAATTACAGGACTCGCCCTCGCTACCCTATGATGCTGTGGAAACCTGTTACACCTGTGTATCCAAGATTGGTCAAGCGGGTTCCTGATGGTCTAACGTTGGAGGAAGCGACTGAGATGCGCAGAAAAGGGCGGTCTCTTATCCCTATATGCACTCTCGGTACGCTGTACGCCTGTATTATTAATTTATTATGCTATCTTCTAGACTGCTTCGCCGTAACACGAAAAATTCTGAAGTGTTTCTGAACTTGCTTGGGGTTAGATGTTGCACTTATATCATTTTAACTCGCAGGGAGGAATGGGGTGTACTTAAACTTGGTGAGGAACGTCAGGGAGGCATTTGAAGCATGTGAACTGGTGCGGATAAATTGTCAAGGCATGAACGGGAGTGATTTTCGTAAAATTGGAGGAAAACTCCAGGTTAGGCTCCGTCAACCTTCTCATTGACAAAATACCTTTTCATGAGACCTGTGTTCATGTACTAAAAGTAACATGTAAAATTTGCATTTATGTTCAGGACCTTGTTCCATGTGTTCTGATCTCCTTTGAGAATGAACACATATTGATGTGGAGAGGAAGAGATTGGAAGTCATCTTTTGGTGGAATCGAAGAAGATAATGATGCCACAGAGAACTCCACAGACGATGATCCAGAAGCTGCGGATTCATCTCTTGTACTTGCCTCACCCCTCGAAGTCAAAGAATCAGCCGCAACGCCTATGTTGGAGCGTTCAATTCAGGAAGCAAATGCTGATGACAATTTTAGCACAGGTTCTATGCCGAGCACAGATACTGTTGTCCTTCAAAACCAGCAAATATCTACACTAATCTCTGAAGAAGTTGGGAACTTGGGGATGGAACTCAAAATATCCCCTGTAAGCACAAACCAAGAAACTGAGGCCAATGGAGCTTCACTTTTTCCAACAGGGAATATTTCAACGAGTCACCACAACAATGGGATTCAACTTGAGAGAAGTAACCATGGAACTAAAACCATCTCACATAGTAATGTTCTGCACAGTGATATGGAAATTATCGAGGATGTGAACTGCATCAGTGCCATGACAGTTAATGTTGGCTCAAATGAGGATATGAGTACTCCTGCATCAATATTGACCGGTTCTTTTCCTAATAATGGTGAGATGTCGATGCAATCACATGAAATCAGTGTGACAGATCAGGTGAATTTGGAACAGCAGCACAAGGCAGATACGTCAGCAGGGATGACTTCATCTGTGCCGAGTTCTCCATGTGAGAAAGGTTTATTGCTGCTTCTGAGACAAGCTGTGTCAAGCGGAAATGCACTGATCCTGGATGATACTCATCTAGATGCGGATTCTGTTTATGAAAGATCCGTCGCATTTGCCCAGACTGCTCCACCAGGACCTGTTTTCATGGGCAGAAGGAAAAAAGTTGTTGAGGATAGGGTTGAGGATCGCGTCAACATCGGAACTGAGGAGTTGGAAGTCAGAGTCATTGCTTCACTACCCGTAAAGAAACCATTAGAAAGGAATAGTTTCAGACCTCCGAAAGCGAAACAATTCAAAGGGGATGAACTGTTTGTAGCGCCACTGGGAACCTTAGGAGTTGATGAGCTTGCTAAATTGTTATCTTGATGCACAGTTCTTTCTTTTCGCTGAAGGTGGACATGCTCCTTCTGTGGTGAATATTGATTCGTTTTCAAATCATTCCGACTGGCTTCTAGTGTATATAATGGAATAGGGATTCATGTGGCCGACTCAACCCGGCGGGACTAAAAAGGCCTAGATGATGATTGATGATGATGTTTGTAGGTTTCCTGTGGTTACAACACTTCTGTATAATTGTAACTCTGATGATTTATACTAATTCTGCTCCGTTTATCAAAACAGCAAAACTAGAATAATCATCCCGGTTTTTACACCATTGTTTGTAGTTGATCATTTTGCGGCATTGGTCGGGTTTGTGTTCAGCTGCACTTCTGTAGCAAGGTTATACCTCATTAGCCTCATTGGTCCCGTGCCACATTCGTAATACTATCATTTTCGTGAACTAACAGAACTAGATGGTGCCATCGAGCCGGGTTTTAGCGGGAGATCCAATTCTGGGTTTGGTAGGCCAAACAGATGAGTTGAAAAAGATTACCCTGCAACTCTTTTTTCTCTCGATTAGTATATCTGAGACAACTCTGTTTTCATTTTCATTATTTTTCAACAATAATATCGATCAAACCCATGCCGGAATCAGCATAACGAAACATCATGTGCATGTGTATCATACGAATCAACGTTCAAAGTTATTCGACAATTCGTGCCAAATTCATCATACCAATACATCATACGCATGTATATCATACGAATAAAAGACACATAGAATAACATACCAATCAAACAGATACATACACACGAAAACAGCAGCCTACACTGCTGTAGGCTCCAATACTGTGACGTTTAGCCTATACGAGGGAAACCCAAAATAAAAAATGCAGGTTCAAAAAGGAGGAGAAAAATATATAAAATTGGGAATCAACGTTGAAACGAATCGATTGGAGGCAATCGCTCTAATCAGTTGCTTTCCAATATTCACTACAAGTGAAACTCCATGACACCGAAGTTCAGCAAAGGGGTATTTTGTGAACCACGACTATAAATTAGGGTTAAGGTGTTCGAAGAGAAACTCCAAAATCGAAGAAACATGAGATCGAACAAATAGGACTATGAAATTAGATGTTAAATTTGAATGTTTTTTATGGTCGAGCTTGATTTGTTGATGCACAGTGTGCATATCATTATACAGGATTTGGGGAAAGCAAAATGTAGGCAGCTTTATTTCTGTCACGAACAAAGCCCTCACAAACAGCTTACAATGTGATCGGACATAACCAATCAGTATAATTAAGATAATAAAGCAATGGCAACAACCTGAAGGATAGAAACAAATTATTCAAAAACAGGGTGTTAAAAAGAATGTATTGATCTTCACCTCATCTAGATGGAATTAACAATATTCAAGTTTAACACATAATCCACAAAGGTGGATTAACATATGATAATGATTCTCCCCTATACCGAGGTTCAAAACTATCATCAATCAAGTTATAATCATGTTCTTACCCCCCGACAATTCCAAGGCCAATTTTCCTTATCATCGTCAGTAAAATATATGCAATTTGGCTTGCATCCCTTTACGTCCTCTACCGACATAGACTCATTACTACTAAAAAACCACGTTTGATTCCGCAAGTCCTCTAAAGGAACGGAACCCTCGGTGTTTACATTTATCTCGGCCAACCAAATTTTTGAAGTACAACCGATCCGGAACTCAGAATCTCGATCAATTGCAAATAGTTTACGTCGGGATGAAACCAGATAGTTCTTGCTGCAAATAGCATTTGGGAATGATGCACACATATTACCGAGAAAGCCCCATAGCATTCGATAACGTTTCTTGTGAAGCGTGTCATCCCAAAAATGCTGCACCCGAAACGCCTCAACTTTAAAATTGGAGTGTATTCTGTAGAACTTCCCGACGAAATATATCACATCCTCGAAATTCTTTGAGGCCAACTTGGCCCAGTTAGAATGTCCAGGTTTCCACATAGACAGTCTAGGGTACCCGCCAAATATCACCACCACGGTATAGTCCTCTACATTCTTGGAGGGACTCGACGACAAGGCAAACTTTTCAACCCAAACCCTCCAATCAAAATTTTGGAATCCGTATTTGGCTGGAGATCAGGAAGGCCAATGACGACGTGCCATTGAGAGAAGGGATTAATGAGGGAGATGGACTGATGACAGGAAAAAGTAAGCAACCATCTTGCAGGAGGATTATCAAAATTCGACTTATACCGAGTTATCATAACGGATTAAATTACGTCTCATTCTTGATCTAAACTTTTTAGAAAACTATACTAGTGCACCATATACCATGTAAAGCATAAAAATGAAAATAACATGGTATTTTAAACGTGAAAAATTTTTTAAGGTGAGGAGTAAAACCACGAGACTGATATCGAGTCCACCCAAACTCTCCACCGAGTCCAACCAAACTCTCCACTATATCCAAATAATGGGCACACGAGGGTCGTCTCAAGGTAGTACTAGAGGTACATGGCAGTAACAGCATCCAGATGATAATCTTGGCACACAAGTGAAGCTCAATCAAGAGAAACAAAAGAAGAGATCACCAAAACGGAGTCAAACTACAGGTTGGTTCTCTCGGGCTTAATATCTCGAAGTAGGAGACTTTCATCACAAAATTGACCAAGTTTGAGGACGATAGGACACCGGATAAACGTTGATCTGCTTCCCTGAAACTGACTATGCAAAACCAGCCTAGTTGCTCTTCTTGCTCCAAAAATACAAACCGTCTTACTCTCTTTTTTGTGAGTTTTTTTTTAATCTTACCACCTTGTAATCATCTACTATAATGCTGATTTTATACACCAAATAGCAACCTAAAGATAAAATAAAGCCACAACAAAAGCAATGGAACTCCCCCGACAACAAGCAATACTAGACTCCACATAGATAGTGATACATATCTGACAAATCTCCCCCTCACGACGATGTGGAGGAGGGATTGGTTACCCCTGCAATCAAGCGATAGACTTCGAGCTTGTGTCTCGGAAGAGGCTCCGTAAGCATATCGACACAATTGTCATAAGTGCGGATCTTTTCAAGAAATAATTTCTTATCTTCAAGAACATCCCGCATCCAATGATACCTCATGTCCATATGTTTTGACTTGGCATGAAACGCGGGTTCTTATCTAGGTGAATCGCACTTTGATTGTCATAAAATAGTACAAATCGATCCTGCTTGAACCTAAGTTCGTGTAAGAAGTTTTTCATCCATAAGCCCTCTTTGTAAGCTTCGGTTGTGGCTATATACTCTGCCTCTGTGGTAAAAAGTGCAACATATTTTTACAACCTCAACTGCCAACTCACAGCTTCTCTTGAGAATCTGATCAAATACCCTAAAGTAGACTTACGACGATCAAAATCTCCGATCATGTCTGAATCTGTAATGCCAACCAATGTAGGTTTATCAATTCCAAAACAAAGTCTAAGATTAGAAGTACCTTGAAGATATCTCATAATCCACTTCACTATGTTCCAATGCTCTCTCCCAGGTTTTGATAGAAAACAATTGACAACACCAACCGCATGAGTTATGTCTAGTCTAGTACATACCATTGTATACATCAAACTTCAACTGCTAAATCTCTTATCTCTCGGCATCAGTATAAGGACTCTATTCTGTGCTCAATCTAAAGTGTGAAGCAAGAGGAGAGTTTGCCATTTTACCTTTATCCATACTGAACTTTTGAAGTACTTTCTCAATGTACTTCACCTATGATAACCACAGCTTCTTGGTATGTCCGTCACGATCAATCTTTATGTCAATGATCTGTTTTGCTGGTCCTAAATCTTTCACAGTAAAAGATTTACTAAGTTGCTTCTTCAATATTTCAATTCTAGAAACATTCTTGCCAATAATCTGCATGTCATCAACATACAATAGAAGGATAATAAATCATCATCAGAGAATTTTTACACGAAAACAAAATGGCCAGACTTAGTCTTCTGGTAGTCTTCCTCCCCTATAACTGACTCAAACTTCTTGCATCATTGTCCGGGTGCCTGCTTTAAAGCATACAAACTTTTTTTAAGTATGTAAAAATGATCTTCTTTTCCTTTGACAATGAACCTGTAATGCAACGAGCCGTACCTAGCATTATTGACACATGACGTCACTGCCACTACATATAAGAGTCCATATAGCAAGACAAAATAGTAACAGGGTTTCCATAAGAAAACATAAGAGGGAGAAATCCTAAACAATTCTCAGTTCACAAATTGTTTACAACCCCTAGCATTATAACTACGAACGTGAAACGTTCAGTACAGATTATTTTACAACCCCGAAATTATAACTAAGTAGCCACAGAATACAATAATGAATTATTACAGTCATCTATAATTTGGCCTTAAGGTCTAAAGTACTGTCACACGTTCTAATAATACATACAATGCAAGAAGCATGCTCCAGGCCCAGCTACTCAGAGGCCTCGTCATCCTCACTTGAACCTAACAAGGACAAAGCAAACAAAAGAGGAAAAAGAAACCCACGAACAAGTGATTTGCTCAGTAGATCCCGGATAGTGTCATGGGTTGGACGTCACGTGCTATAAACCTGATACTTGTTATAGCACGTTACGCCTGACAGTATATTAAAACCCCTTTTTAGTTTATTATTATTAGACTACGATCATTCTATAATTCTTTTACTTTGATCATTCCCTTATTTACAATCCCACAATGATCTATCCTATCATGCTTTCTTAATAGTATTATTTGTTATCACTGTAGCACGTGCTACAGCGATATTGACTTTCACTTTTAGATCCCAGAATCAAAAAAGAGGTCTCCGCCCCTTATCCATTGCAACCACCAATTTATAGAATGGGTCTCCGCCCCTTATCCAATTCGACTACCAATTTATAAAAGGGGGTCTTCGTCCCTTATCCAATACGACCACACTCAGAAAGAAAGAAACTAACCTTCTTTCTCCCTTAGTAATACCCTGCATGTCTAGACCCTACCAAACTCATTGCTAACAGCGATATAGCCATGCCATAAGGCTCGATTTCTTAGATATTTTAAATTATATATTTTAATTCTCATCATTCTTATTTTCATAATTATGATTAATCTCTTATATTGCGTGTTTCATTTATTATATGGCCTGCCCATCTCTAATTTACATTCATCGCATAACCATTATTTAAGTCCTTAATCCCAACCATAACTGCTACCATACCCCGATCGCCCATACATCGTCCCCCATCTTCACACTCACCACAACCTGCAGATCATCGTTACATGACAACTGCGATTCGCCTCTCAGTAAGCAAGACATTAGATTTTCAGTAAACCTTCACCACAGTTTATCAAATAAAATGCTCGTCAACCCGGCGCAATCAACTCAGCAATCACACATCATCACCACATATCAAACAACCATTCATCACACACGCGAGGAAAATTTGGACGAGGGTTAGGTTACCTCATACGAGTTGATAATCAAGCGAAACCGATTAGGAAGGGGGAGTGATAAGGCGACTGTGACCGACGACAATGAGGGGTGGCAGTAGGGCGATTTGGTGGCTTGGCGAGGGCACATCGGGGTGGTTTGGGCGAGAGGAGATTGGAAGGTAGGGGAAGAGAGGGTGGGGTTGGGTGGGCGGTGACGGCGATGGCCAAAGGCAGGCTGGCGACAGAGGGCGGTTGTGTGAAGATGGGAGAGAGAGGGAGGAGAGGGGAAGAAAGAAGAGGGTAGGGGAGATGGAGAGGAGGGACGGCGAGGAGGGGAGGCAAGGCGGCGACGATGGTTAGGTCGACAGCGACGGAGGTGAGTGGTGGTGGCAGGGAGGGTGTCGGGGTGAGATGGATAGGGAATAAGGGAAATGAGGGGGATGGAAGAGATAAGGGAGAGGATGAGTGGACAGGTGACACGTCCCATATTGATACAATATAGCCCGTGTTCCCTCACAATCTAGGCAATGGCTTATTGCACAAAGTGACACGCCTAGTGTTCCCTCATAATTTCAGAAATAGCTTACTGTCCAAAGTGGCATGGCCTGTGTTGATACAATATGGCCCGTGTTCCCTCACAGTCTGGAAACTTTCAATGGTTTATTAAGAAGTTCAATCGTAATTCTTTTTGTTTATTTTCGAGGAATGTCATATATATTTTTTCGGTTCATTACAGAAACCCTCTGGTTGCTTCATATAAATCCCTTTCTCCAAGTTTCTATGTAACAAAACCGTCTTGACATCCATCTGTTCAATTTCCAAGTCTAAGCTCGCTGCCAAGCCTAAAACAACACGAATCAATGACATTTTCACAACAGGAGAAAATATCTCATCAAAATCAATACCCTTTCGTTGACTGAATCCCTTGACAACTAATCTAGCTTTATACCGAGGTTGAGATGTAAATTCATCTTGCTTCAACCTGTAAACCCATTTATTTTTCAAAGTTCTTTTACCTTTAGGTAACCTTACTAGTTCAAAAGTATGATTCTTATAAAGTGACTGCATCTCATCCTGCATGGCTTCAAACCATTGGCTTTTACTCGTCTTCCATAATTTTTGCAAAGCTCTCTGGTTCACCTGCATCAGTGACACATTCATACTAATCTGAAGGATACCTAGTATAAGGTTGTTTATTTCTAAGGGATCCGTGGGGAGGAGTATCCGGTTGAGCAACTGCAAGGATATCCAATGGAACTTTTGGTTGAACCTTTGGTTCAGGAACTTTCTCATCTGCCTCTGCAAGATCTAGGACCTGTGCTGCCTCTGGATCATGTGCATCCTGTTGTTCCTCCTCAACCAGCACAAGAACATGTGCATCAGAAATTGGATCCAAATCGATCAAATTATCATTAACCTCTGACACTGAGATCTTGATTTCTTAACCCGAATTGTTTGATCTTCTATAAACACAACATCTTTGCTTCGTACAAGTTTCTTCTCAACTAGATCATAGAACTTGTAATCAAAATCATCTTGATCATAACCAATGAAAATAAGCTATCGTAATATCATGTCAAATTTGGACCTTTTATCTTTGGAAATATGCACAAAGACCTTGCATCCAAAGACATGCAAGTGATCATAAGAAATATCTTTACCTGTCTAAACTCTTTCAGGAGCATTAAGATCCAAAGGAACACATGGAGTAAGATTTAAAACATAAACAATTGTACTTAATGCCTCATCCCAAAAAGATCTCAGTAGTTGTGCTTGTGAAAGCAAACATCTCACACTTTCAACTAGTGTCCTATTTATTCTCTCAACTAAGCCATTTAACTGAGGTGTCTTGGGAGGTATCTTTTGATGCCGAATGCCTTGCTGTTTGCAATACTCATCACAAGGAACAATATTACCCCTGTTCACTTCTGATACATTTAAGTTTCCTTCCGGTTTGTCTTTAAACTAAAGCCTGAAACTGCTTGAAAACATGTAACACTTGATCATTGGATTTCAAGGTATACACCAAGAGCATCCTTGAATAATCATCTATGAAGGTAACAAAATAAAGGGAGCCACTAAGTACTTTAGTCTTCATAGGACCACAAACATCAGAATGCACCAAATCAAGAATAATTTTTTTTTCGAGAAGGAGGGAAACTTCTGAAAACAAGTTTGTTCTGTTTTCCTACTAAGCAATGCACACACTTCTTCAGTGAAGATTTTTCAACCTCTTGAGGACGTTCTTTTTAGCCAAAACTATCAACCTCTTCTCACTAATGTGACTCAATCTTTTATGTCTTAAATCAGCTGTCTTTTCATCAACAACTGTATTGATCCTGTCCACAGACAACTTTGCATGCATAATATATAAGGAAGAACATTTCTTACCTCTAGCCACAACCATAGAACCTTTAGTGAGCTTCCATTGACAGTCACCGAATATGCTGTAGTAACCCTCATCATGTAGCTTACCTGTAGAAATCAAATTCAGGCGAATATCAGGTATATGTCTAACATTGGTCAAAACCAACTTCGTGCCATTACTGATCTCTAAGCACACATCACCGATGCCCACTACTGCAACCGACTCATTATTACCCATCTTCACAGATTCAAAGTCCCCTGACCTATAAGATGTAAACAAATCTCTGCGAGGCGTAGCATGACTTGATGCATCACTATCAATCACCCAACTTGAGTCATGACGTACAAACTTCACAGCATCACCGTAAAAAACAGTAAGAAAGTCATCTGAAAATGTAGCAACACGATTGTCATTATTATCTGATCGACCTTTTTCTCTTTTCCTTACTCTTTCAGTTCTCTTTTAAGTCGACGACTCCTTTCTGATGACAGTGATAACAGTCAACAATTGCAAGTTTATTAAATTTTTCTCTATTTTTACTGCGACTTTTGTCCCTATTTACCGAACCTCGATTCTCATTTGTACTTGACTTTTTCATAACCAGTGCATTGAAATGTAAAGAAGAACTTCGAGTTTTTCTTCTCATTTTTTCATTCAAAATATTACTCTTGACTAAGTCCATGGTAATAGTACTATCAGGGGCCGAATTAGACAAAGAAGTTCGAAAGGTCTCCATGAGTCAGGTAAAGTACCAAGCAACCTCAAAGCATGAATCTTATCATCTAACTTGATACTCATTGCAGCTACGCGATTTATAATTTCTTGAAAAGAATTTAAGTGATCAGTTAAACGAGAACCATCGTGATATCTCAATACAATCATCTATTTTATCAAAAACGACTCATTATTTCCCATCTTTTTAGCATATAACTATTCGTTCTTTTCCCATAAAGTTTGTGCATTTGTCTCCCCAGAGATATGATTCAAAACATTATCATCTACTCACTATTTGATATACCCACTAAGTTGACAATGAATTATTTTCCATTCACCTTCAGTTTACCCTCAGGTTTTTCTTTATCAAACACAGACAAATAATAATCTTTCACATAAAAAAGATCCGTTATTTTTTCTTTCCATACATGGTAATTAGATTCATTCAAGGTGACCATCCTACTTGTATTAGTTTTCATGGTTTCACACAATCCACAATAGACAAAGCTCTGATACCACTTTGTAGGGAAGATTACTAAAACCCGACTTATACTGAGTTATCACAACGGATTAAATTACGTCTCCCTTTTGATGCAAACCTTTTAGGAAACTATACTAATACCCCATATACCATGTAAAACATAAAAAATGAAATAACGCGCTATTTTTAACGTGAAAAACCTCTTCAAAGATGAGGAGTAAAAATCACGGGATTGATATCGGAGTTCACTCAAACTCTCCATTATATCCAAATAATGGGCACACGAGGATCGTCTCTAGGTAGTACTAGAGATACATGGTAGTAACAATATCAAGATGGCAATCTTGGCACACTAGAGAAGCTTAACTAAGAGAAACAAGAGAAGAGATCACTGAAACGGAGTCAAACTGTAGGTTACTTTTTCGCATTGAATATCTCCACGTAGGAGACTTTCATCATAAAATTGATTGTTGGATCTGAAGAACCAAGTGTCACATACCCGCTGATCAAGTTTGAGGACGATCGGACACCGGATGGACCTCGATCTGTTCCCCTGAAACTGACTACGCAAACCAGCCTGGTTACTCTTCTTGCTCCAAAAACACACACAGTCTTACTTTTTCTTTTGTGAGTTTTTTTTGTTCTTACCATCTTTTAATCACCTACTCTAATGCTGATTTTATACACCAAGTAGTCTATTAAAGACAAAATAAAGACACGACAAAAGCAAAGGAACTCCCCAAACAACAAACAATATTAGGCTCCACATAGATAGTGATACATATCTAACACATCCATCAGATGACAAGATGCGGGCTCGTCTGGTTAGCTTAGGGATCTTGAAACCGTATATGCAATCCCTGTTCAAGCTGTAGATATCGCGTTCCTCCAGAGTCTTGCTACAACGAGAAGGATTATTTTGTTTTGCAGTAGCGAGCATAAGCCATGGAACTTGTGAGTAACAAATACCTTTCAGTACAGCTCTCCAATGATGATTGACATTGTGGATGGCTTCGAAATCATCAAACATATGTATCCGCTTTGCAACCTCCATGAGTTTTCCCTCTGGAAGATGATTCCAATTCGCCATTACCTCATGTATATATGTCGTTGATCTCCTACGGTCGAAAAAAAATGTAATGATGACCATGTCTCTTGTTCCTCAAGAATGTTGATCCTTGATCACGGATCGAATTAGGCCTAAAAGATCCATAAACTCATACGGATTGGGAAAAGAAGAAGAAGAATATCCCCTCACACATATCATCAAAATGCATGGTGCTCAATACATCCTTAATACATTACACGACTCTATACACATAATCATTTGCATGATCCGTACATGAGTGATCTTGGCACATGTGTCGATACAAAGTTTGACACACGTATAACTATGATCAAACATAGTTTTTTATAAATTTATCGTGAAATATCAATGATTGAATAAGTTACGTATTTCAACCTAATACATGTTACGGGACGATCATACGTGATTTGATATGAAAAAGAAATTTATATTTATACATATAAAATAATAAAAAATACGAATATGTTGCATCTTTTGCAGTACGAAGGGAGTAGCATATTCTGTATTCACCTCATAGTGATTCCTCCTTATAATCATCACACATCGGTGCACATTCAACCAGCGCATAGTAACAGTAAAGCAATGCCAGATAAACAATTTTGTTACTTTATTCTGAAGTTCTGGTTTTTAACTTCAACTTAAAGAAATCATAGTGATGTAATCCGATTCAATTCTTAAGGGATTGTTTGGACAGAAACAAAAAAACCAAAAGCATTTTATCAGATAGCATGATATTCAATATAGAGGATGTTGAATGAGAATAAAAAAACAGAAAGTGAAATTATTTTTTTTGATTTTCTGTTCTCTGTTTTCCTTTTTATTCCTTACAAAAACAAGAATAAAAAATAAAACATTTACTCCATCGATCATTGAAACGAAAACAAAAAACTACAAATAAAAACAATACGAAATATGCCCTAAGGAATTCGGAGAGATGTAATTCGATTCAATTTCATCGCCCCGCTAGGGCAATCAATAAGGAAATTACTGTATAGGACACAGAGAGAGAATCACCTTATTCGATAGACGTTCACCACCTCGACGAGAATTTTTTGTGTTCACCACCACCTAACTACGGAGATGTTAGAGATATGTCACTCGATTGAACCCAAATTATTATCGACCAAATTACTACCTTTGACTATATAAGTCATGCTACTTCCTCCTATTGTAAAATTTTGAGATGTTTCAGATAAATTACACATTTATTTTATTTGAAAATTTATTCGTATAAAAATATCAAAATATCTTTATTTTTTATTTTATATCACATTAATTCATCATATTATTTCTTTTTCTCTTTCTCACTCCTTTCACTCACACAAGTTAAAGGACAAAATGGCATTTCCAACAAAAATTAACACACGTATAAATTATCGTGCAAAGTCAACCGGTTGTAATTCTGTTGGGACGAAGATAATTTTAAATATTTTTATTATTATATTGTTATCTTGTGCTATATAATATTCTCTTTATCCCAGAATACATAAAATATTTGTTTTTTTATATCGCATAATAATTACAATAATATCTTGAAAACTTGAAACAACATAAAGCAACCTCAAATAACTTGAAAACTCAAGAAATAACGAAAAGAGCTTTGAAATGAGTTGAAAACACTCAAAAACACTATAAAACTATCTCACATAACTTGAAAAACTAAGAATGTATCGAAAAAGCCTTGAAATGACCTTAAATCACTGAAAACCACATGAAAATGTAACCTCAAGTAACTTGAAAATACAAGAACCTACGAAAAAAGTCTTGAAATGAGTTTAAAACACTCAAAACCAAATGAAAAGGGTATAAACACAACAAAATAACCTCAAATAATTACAATAATATCCTATTTGAAAATTTTTTTTCTTCAATACTAAGATCAAAACATCATTATATTTTATTTTATGTCACATCAACTCATCCAACTACTATTTCGCCTTCCATTGTTTTTGTCTATCTTTCCTCTCCCACAAGTTCAAGGATATTATCGACTTCATATACAAACCTCAACCCATACATAAATTCTAATGAGTATGTGATATAATTTGGCTCAATTGTTCATATTTTTAGTATTGATGAAGTTATTTTTCTCAATTGAACCCAAATTACAACCCGCTAGACTTCTATTTAGGACTATCAAAGTCACGTTATAAAATATTTGGATTGTTATGTTTTATCTTTCATGATATAGTGTATGATAAATTGGACTTAATTATTTATACTTTAAATATTCATGAAGTTTTTCATAAGGGTTAGTAATGATGAAGCTTTTAACCAATAAGATCAATAAGTACTTGACATGTGGATATTTATTAAAATAGAAAGTTTCTTTTCGTTTTTTTTTTTTGATAAAAACAAATGGAAAGATTTATTAACCTACAAAACAAACTCCCTACATCCAAATTATGTATTCCTTCCGTTTCAATTTAGTTTCAACCTTTTGACTTGATTTTTATGGGATTTGATAAAAAAATATTTTTATAATGATAATGGATATAATGTAATATAACATGATTAATTTAATAATTTATAAATATATTGAGACAATCGAAACGTCATTATATGAATATTAGGACGAAGGGAGTATTATAATATGATAGGCTGAAAAGAATGCTTTGTTAAAAGAAGTTACGGCTCCTTGTTACAAGCTTTGATGTTGTAATGCGAAGGGCGACGACAGAAGCCTTCACATTTTGGATGATCATTCTCTACATTGTTTGGATCTCTGGTCTTATACCGCTGTATTGTTATGCTCGATTCTTTTGTTCCTGAAAGTACTTAATACTGGTAGCATCCAAGTAGTTTCTCCCTATCAGGTCGTGTCATGGATGCTTTGGTTCGTCGCCTTATCCAAGTCATTCTACGATGGTATGGTCCGGGCCGCATGAGTATGTCATCGAATCAAACATCGGACAGGATACAAAGAATAGAAACAGTGATTGAATGTGGTAACTATCGGACATAAACACCTCCTTTCAAGATCTTCCTCTTCTGCATAATGACTTAAATTCTAATGTGCAATGCAGGCAACACTTTATTGCACAAATGACTTCTTTGGCCCCTACGTAGATAATAGCCAATACTATAATACTAGTGTATAACAATGAACTTCGAAATGAATCTAAATTTCGTTCGTCAAGCTTGTTGATCCTCCTCTTTATGGAAGCCATCGATATCTTCGTCTGTGACATATCGCTTCCATAGCCAGTGGTTTTTCCAAAGGAAGATCACCTCCTCGATCGGGACCTGCTTTGTCTCCGGTAGTAAGAAGAATATGGTGCTGGTCATGATGAGGATCAAACCGGCAAAAAGCAAGAAGATTCCGAATTTGAGGTGGCATAGTGCAGCAAGGAAGCATTGCGCAATAAGAGCCGTGAAGATCATGTTGACACAGACGACGATGCTCTGGCCAGCGGATCTCGTCTCCAGCGGGAAGAGCTCACTTGGCACTAGCCAACCCAACGGACCCCAGGACCTTCCATAAGCGAGCACAAACAAGCAAAGGCAGATCACCAGGAAGACACCGATCCCTTTCGGAATCTCGCTTCCTTTGCCGAAATATATCCCCAAGGTAATGCCAACTGCGATCTGTAAAACAAATGAAAGCGAGTCCTCAAGTTTAGCTATGAATCAGAATAAATTAGACTTATCCTAATATATAGAAAACAAAAACTCTGATTGGATTACGTGACCTTATGAAGAATGAAAAATATAAGCATCTCAACCAAATTTGCGGGTTAAGAGTTTAACCTCATGGACCTGGATCCCCGGCTGTAGCTTTTGTTACAGCGGGGTGCTGTACTTCCTCCCCCAATTAAAAAAAAAAACACACATTAAAAAATCTGGAAAAAAAAATTTAACCATATCAAGAAAAGTTAAACCTTAGAAAAATAGAACCTAAAAAATATCGAATTAAAAAATCCCATATAAAACTAAATCCATAAAAAAAATCTATCAAAAAAACCAAAACCACATAAAAACAAACCCCAAATCCAACTGTTACGATAAGTACAGCCCTTTGCTGTAAAAAAAAAGCAACAGCCGGTGATCCCCAGCCTTAACCTCATCATGATGGAAAATGTTCTTACCATTTCAAAGAACATTTCAATGCCAGCTTCGATGTAAAAGGCTCGT